>JAECUM010009879.1:0-78679 GCA_016617855.1 Megalonaias nervosa
TATATATAATATTACGCTGTATCAGTGATATACCACGAGATGTATACATTTTTTGTTTTTGCTATATGTCTCATTTTTGAGAATTTGATTACAGACACCTTTATTTGGCCACTGTTAACTTTATTACATACCACAAAATCAGTGTTACAATAAGTGGTCATTTTTTAGACGCGACCACCCGAAAGGTGTGACCCAGTGTAAATCAAATTGGATGTCGCGTGCTATGATGTCATAATGAAAGCGCGGCATATTGGTAAAAATATATACTGCATTGCGTTGCTCTGGTAATGATTTGAAATACGTCCTATTTTCTTGTCTCATTTTAGTTCCCAATTATCATTGTAAAAGTCCGTATCAATCGATACTTTTCGACTGGAACCTTGTGGTGATAACTAAGATGCAGATCACTAAACAATAATGAAAAATGAAGAGTCTTTAAGTTTCAGAGAAAAAAGTTATATTTTTTAAAGATCAATAAAGGAACCTAAATTGAAAACGATAACGTGCACTTTAGTTAACCACAAAGGGATAATAAATCATAAAAGTCGCGCGAATAATTAATTTTCACAAATTCACATATGAAAATATATTCAGTCTGATTAAAATCAGATCTCGACTGTCCTACATGAAGATCTGACAGCGACGGCTTAGGGGTCATATTCTGGTGACATATGTTATTACCATAATCGCTAATTTTATCAGCCAGTCATATGAAACCTTATATCTTTGTCTTTGGGAGACTAAGCAGTATAGCTGAAGAGCATCAGTGTATGCTTATCGATTTGATTCACTTTCAAATTTCTGAAAGTTGCATTTCCATTGGCTAACTCAGAGTTCACCAGAACATGACTCCTAAGCGGTCGCTGTCAGATCTTCGCCCAGGACAGTGGAGATCTGATTTTAATCAGATTGGAAATATATTATGCACAACTATAAGGTAGAAATCAATAATGAAACCGAATAGTAGTATATGGGGGCGTTATAGCGACAATGGGAAAATACATTACAGACCACCCCCACCCCCCACCCCCCGGGGTAATATGGAGACAAGATTTATAGCGACAAATTGAAACCCTGGGGCAATATGGCGACAATGGGAATTTTGTATAGGAACAATAGGAATGGGACAGGTAGGATGATGTCACAGTACTGGACACTTGCAACAATGTGGCAAGTGGCTGACCTGAATACACGCGGCTACCACTCTAGGTAGGAACAAATACAATAGAGAGACAGAGACATATGCAACACATCCATAGAACCATGAACATCAATCTTTCAAATCCAAATTATACAACCGACTAAAAACATTTTAGGTAAGAGAACAATGTTTTCGGGAGTTAAACATAAATTATACAATCGACTAAAAAAAGTTTTAGGCAAAAAAGAATAAATATCTTTTCAAGGCATATGAAAGTGGCCCTGAAAAGGGCCTTTGGTTTTTATGTTAACACCATTTCGTTAACATAGAGGACATCTCACTGATCTTCTTCTTTTTCTCAAACTTCGTCTAACCTCTGGTCCGTAGATGAGGACTCGCTTCAGACAGCCTTGTCTCTCCACATAGATCCTTCGTTTCCAAACGGTCGTCTCGGTGATCCGGATAATGGTCCAAGATGATTTAACATACATGGGTAGGTCCGTACGGAACAGCGTCGACGATACAATAGTAGAGGATTCAACGTTGGTCCACATCTTGTGACTAGAACAGGTGAAGGGAATGAAGTGAATGGCGGTTATTTATATTGAAAGAGCGGATCGAAACGGATTTGAGATTGTTCACCAATCCCAACACGCGTTACAAAATTCAGTCACTGCGCTGAGTCTGTCTTCCAATCCGAAGAAAGCTAACTGTGACGTCACATACCCTATATAGGTGCGCTAGCGTTTGTGCACAGTGAATCGATGAGACATTGTTTTTTGAAACATGACGAAAACTAAGAAGACGATTATATGGGGTGCACCGGCCGTGGAGACGAGAAGCGATGGCATAGCAGCGGTTACGAAAGTCAACACAGGTCTAATTCCAGAAGAAGTCGATTTCAATTGGGATTTAGATGATTGTCCCTTTTCGCAAGAATTTGTTCCGGTACCAGTACCTTCACCACCTTCTCCTTCTTTACCACAAGTCGAGGATTTTAAACAGAGACAGAAAGAAGAATTGGAGAAATTTTTAAAACAGCAGAAAGAAGGAGAACAAGCTTTTCTCCTTGAACAGTAACAGCGAGAAGAAGAAGAAGAGGCAAGAAGGAAACGACAGGAAGATGAAGAAGAGAAGAAACAAGATCTAGGAGAGAAGGAGAACAGTGAAAGTCAAACGGTACCGGTACTCATGTACATTTTGGCAGAGTTAAGGAGTCGGAAACAAATGTATCAGACTTCTTTTTTACGACCCAAGAGACAAAGACCTTCCCAAGCCAAACAGCCCAACCCGGTTACTACTCCTGAGATACCACCCCTAGTGATTTCTACCAAATCATCGACAGGAGCAAGTCCAGAAGTAGGCCTTGGCCATAGCAAAGACTTAAGTCAGTTAAAGCTTATTGCTTCTCGTTCCTGAGTTTGTTTTTCGAAAAAAAAAAAAACAAACACCCAACGGCCCTCTTTTCAGGGCCACGCACTTCTTTCGAAAAGAGTTAGTATTCATTTTGCCAAAATCAATTAAAACTAAAAATCCCGTTATACCCCATGATGCACGTGTGTGCGTGAGTGTAGGCCCTTTATCATTCTAAAAATCAAAACCAGGAGACACTTACGTTTTTCAGTCTGGTCTATTCTGGTACAAATTTTAAAATCCAATGTCACAACACAACACAACACTTTTTAAAAAGTTCATAGACTTCTGTATCTTTTTTTCTTCATTCTCTGGTTTTTTGAATTTCTTCACTTTCACAGGTTTTTTCCTCTTCTTCCTCACTTTTTTATCGCCTTCTTTTCTTTTCTGTCTTCTCTCTGTGGATGTGTCGGGGTTCTTCCTTTGCCGAGGGCACCTCTTCTTCTTCCTCCTCCTGCTCCTGTTGTTTCTTAGGGCAGTCTGAAGACCAATGTCATTTCTCTTGACAATGATAACAGGTATCCTGACTTTTATCTCTTTTGACACTGGTCTTGCTATTTTGACGGTCAGGACATTCTGTAGCCCAATGCTCTTTCTTCTGACAGATATAGCAAGTATCTTGACTTTTATCTCGAAAGGAGGGGGAGTAGTCCGTCGGCTTGTCTGAAGAAAACTTTCTTATGATACCTGGCAAAGCTCTGATCAGAAGTTCTATCTGTGTGGGTTCTTCCATTGTGCTGGTCGGCTTGAGAGTGAAATGAATACTGAGAGAGAAGACACCAGCCCTTTATATATACATTGGTCTGACATGGATATATAGGGGTCAATGGCGTTTCAAATGTATTCATTTGACTTTCTGCAGTCAAGATCAAACGATCGCATCATTTCGTAAAGAAAGAAGAAAGTAAGAGGCAGAAACGTGATTTATCGCTCTCACAGTAGCTGAAGTCTTGGCTCAAGTTCATGCAAGCGATTTTGAAGATGAGATGAGTGAGCCAGAATCCAGACCCAGAGATTTTAGACCAAACCAAAGTCCGCCATCACCACCAGTAAACCCTGAAAAGTACTACCACATCCGAGAGACGGAAAAACGCTCCTCTAGAAAATTTAGAACTACGGCCTACACGTACACAGTGAAGTTTAAAGATTTCAAGTCAGACGTACCGTTGGAGAATGCAGAGGGGTTCATCACCGATGTGTGGGATTCTTTGTTAACCACACTGAAACAGCAATGTGAAGCCAAAGAAGACGATCGCTTGAGACTTTCCATTCATCACGACAGTTTGAAGTCCCCCGTTCGGATCGAGTTTAGCAGACCAGCAGAACTGAGACCTTCCAAACTCATAGACAAGATTCAACACGTGCAACAATCCAACGACAAGTTTCACATCACCGATGGAAAAGCGACACTGTTCATGACCCACGTTTCTCTTCCCTAAGGGACCGGACAACACAAAAAGACATTATTGGTGGACGACCTTCGCAGCATCAAGCGCAGCCTCGTTCAGATTAACAATCTTCAAGATAAGATGTGATTAGCCCGTGCCATTGTGGTGAGACGAACGTATGCCGACAAGAACGACACAGCAGAATGGAAAAGAGTCTGGAAAACTATTCAACGATCGGACCGAACCAAACAACGAAGAGAACCAGAACTCCTGTTACAGCAAGCGGGTATATCCAGAGTCACCGCTTGTGGCATTCCTGAAATGCAAAAATTGCAAGACGTCTTGGCTCCTCGCAACACCTTGAAAGTGCACCCTCAAGAAGTGCGCGAACCTCTGTTGTTTCGAGGCAAAGATTTCAAGGACGGAAAATACATTCGCGTCTATCATCCGGATGAACATTTTGATACCATTACCAGTATCACCGGATTCCTGTCATACAGTTATTACTGTGAGAAATGTGACTATGGCTATAACAATCGAGAGCAACACAAGCATTGTTGATCGAAATGTGAGGGATGTATAGCCTCTAAGCCCTGTCTGGACAAAGGACAAGAACGAGTGCATTGCCCAACTTGTCAGCGCACTTTTGTCAGCCCTGCCTGTTACCAACAACATTTGAAGACGCAAGGTTCACAGCAGAAATGTGCTTGTCAGCTCCTGAGATTGTGCCCAACTTGTGGACAAGGCATACGTACCAATAGTGCCAAGTTCCACGTATGTTCAGGAAAGAAGCGATGTCACATTTGTCGCCAAATCGTGGACTTGGAACACGAATGCTACATTCAAAAATACCATTCCAAACATGAAGAGGAAGAAGATGACCAGAAGAAAGGCAATTTCATCTTTTTCGATTTCGAATGCATGCATGATTTCGACTAGCATTCCCATTCCTAATTTCTGCGTGGATCACCGAGCGTGCGAGAAGTGCATCCAAGAGACTATCTTTACTCATTGCCCTCACTGTAGCAAGATTCCTGGAGAACGTGAAAAAATCTTTCATGGACGGAACACATTGGCCGATTTCGCCCAGTTGGATTTTAGACCCTATCGACGAGACGTGGAGCCAAGAAGACATCGAACATTACGGAGATTGTCATCGCTATGCCACGGTGATGGCTCACAATTTCTCGGGATACGATGGACAGTTTCTTTTGAGATCCTTTACGGAACAAAGCACCAAACGTCCTAAAGTGACTTTGAACGGAGCCAAAATCATTTCCATGCAAGTGGGCCAAGTGCAGTTTAAAGATTCGATGAGTTACTTGGCCATGCCTTTGAGTCGCATGCCTAAAGCGTTTGGAATGACAGAAATGGCCAAAGGCTATTTCCGCACTTTTTCAATACCGAAGCCAATCAACACGCCGTTCTATCCCATTTGCCTGAGGCTCACAACTACGATCCCGACAACATACGTATCGAACAGCGAGAAGCTTTCTACGCTTGGTACCACACTCACGCCTCGGACCCCTGCGACTTTCAGGAAGAAATGTTAAAATATTGTCGTTCCGACGTGGACATGTTATGGTGTTGCTGTGGAACATTTTGAGCACTTTTTATGGAGCACGGAGGGATCGATCCTTAGAAAGAAGCCTGCACCATTGCCGACGCGTGTTCCTTAGTGTACCGCCAACGATTCATGCCCGAAAACACCCTGGCTGTCTTAAGTCCTCAAACGACGAATTTTGTCAAACGTCAATACTCGGTCAGAGCCATACACTGGTTACATTACTTGTGCAACAAGGAAGACAAATAGATCCAACACGCCCGCAACGGAGCAGGCGAAAAAAACATCGGAAGATATTCGGTGGATGGCTGGGACTTAGAAAACACCAAGATCGTGTACGAGTTTAACGGGTACTTATTTCATGGATGTCCCATCTGTTACCCTCAACGTAACACTACAAATCAGTTTTTACAACGGACCATGGAAGACTTGTACCAGACCACTTGTCAGCGGCGATTGAAGTTAGAAGAGCAAGGATTGCAAGTGGTAGAAATGTGGGAACACGAGTACGATCACTGTTTGAAAACCGATCATTGCCAAGGAAAACTGATCTTTCCCTTGTGTCGTACTTGTGCCGAAACGTGAAACCAAGACCAACCTTGTCAGCACACTCAGGAAGAACGCGCCTTGACGGGAATGTTGGTTAGCGTGGAACTGTTCAAAGCTCTGGACCTGGGATACCAACTGTTATAAATGTACGAAATTTAACACTTTCCCAAGACAGAAAAAAACCAAAAAAAAAACACAAGGGTGACGAGATTCAAAAAAGTATTTTCGCAGACTACGTGAATGCCCCTTTAAAACTGAAACAAGAAGCCAGCGGCTATCCTTCCTGGTGCCACACTCCCGAAGGCCAAAAGAAATTCAAAGAGAAATACTTGGAGCAGGAAGGCATCACTTTAGACCACGTAGAGAAAAACGAAGGAAGGCGATCGTTGCCAAAGTGATGTTAAATTGTTTGTGTCTCAAAATGGCACAACGACCGTGTTTAGCCAAGACGGAGTATTTGACAGAACCTTCTCGCTACTTCCAGATGATTCACGACAAACCAAATACATGAAACACGTGGACGTCGTTCATGAGGACTTGTTTTAGTCAATTATGAAGAAGAACTGGACTTTGTAGAAGCCGGCGAATTTGGAAATGTCATCATTGCGGCTTACGTGACAGCCCATGCTCGCTTACAACTGTACGAAGCTTTGTAACTGTTAGGAGATCGTGTGCTATATTTTGACACGGACAGTTGCATCTACATCCATCGTATGGGTCAACAGCACCCGAAAATCGAAGGAGACCGTTATTGAGCCTGGACGGACGAGCATCCCGACGACAAGATTCTATGTTTTGCAAGTGGCGTTCCCAAAAATTACGGCTACGAATACCGAGACCCACAAGGAGAAGTGCACACCAAGTGTAAAATGAAAGGACTGACTCTCAATTATCGCACCAGTCGAGTGGTGAACTTTGGGGTATTGAAAGAAGTCTTGTAGTCTGGACAGGATGGAAATTTTAAACTGACCACCCACGAACCTCACAAGATTGTACGTTTACCCACACACCAAAGCGTCAGCCGGCCCTTGAAAAAAGTGTATCAAATCGTGTACCAGAAGCGAGTACGGCGTCCCAACCACTTCACCTTACCGTACGGTTACGTCGATATTGGCAATCATGTAAAAAGGAACAACATCAAAGACCAATAGTTCATTGTTACTACCAACACCAAGCGAGAAAGATGAATCCTTTCAGAGAAGCACAATTCAAGTTGAATGATGCTCAAGTAGAGTGCGGTGCTGTGCCTTGCGATGGTAGGGATGATGTACGCTGTGACCTCAGCGATTCGGTACCACATCATGGAAATTATGCTATGACTGTACCTACCGTGGAAAGTGATGCTGTGCGTGTCAAACCTGACGGATGCGAAAGCGATGCCACTCGTTATTGTTCACCTTTTCACTTTATTGGTTTTCATGGTGGATGTCATCATTATGAAACCATGCGGTACCACCCTACGGATGTCTCCAAAACTGAGCAAACTCCTGCGGATTTCATGTACCCTCATCGAATTTCAAAATGTGAAAGACGAATATTCGTTTTCTGTGCGTTTTCCTGAATACTGCGACTTTGAAAGTCGATTCCAAACCTTCCGAGGAAAATGGCCAAAATATCTGGGAGGACCTACCCCAGAAGAATTAGCTAGAGCCGGATTTATCTACTTGGGCAGAGGGGATAAAGTCAAGTGCTTCAGTTGCGGTGTGTCACTTCACGAGTGGGAACAGAAAGATTGCGCTTACCTGGAACATGCTCGATGATCTCCGGATTGTCACTACCTACCTTTAGTGGGACCTCGTCATTGAAGTGGCATACCATGTCGTTTAAGAAACCAGCTTGGTTAGGAGTTAAACGTTGGACAACACCTAGTCAAGTCTTTAAACCCCATTTGAAAAATAATATTCAAACATTACCAAACGAATTGCAAGAGGAGATCTACAAGGACATTTGGCTGGGACTTGCCAGAACAAAATCTCAGTGGGTGACTGAGGAACTTTTATGTCGAGAAATTCACAAGAGGAAACTGACAAAAGTCAACCAGCAAGTCAGATTTCTCTGGATCAAGTGTGCGTTCGTCCGAATATTCCGCTTTAGACCATTTACATTAGAAGATGTTAATGTCACTCTTGACCGTTTCCAGGAATGGCAGTGGCCAGAAATTACTCACTACATTCATTACTTTCGCTCTAAGAGAAGTGTTTGACTGACATGGTCATGGATACTTTACAAGAGAACATTGGTGGTTTGCCTGTGGAGTTGAGAGAACGCATTTAGCGACAGTTGGTGAAAATACAAGTGAAACGCAAAGAACAATTGCACCCGTTATGTCACCGATGATGGAGTCACTGGTATCTGAATGGTATAAGAGGATAGATCCATTTCAAAGCGTTCCATTGGTCAGGCATAGATGAATCGCGTGAAATTCATGAAGTTTTGGATGCCACTCATTCAACTTACAAGGTAATTTTAATACACCGAATTGCAACGGACGAGTTAGAGGATTACCAAAATCTTTTACACAGCGTTAACTTAGTTCAAGAGGAAACGTCTGTGCGGCGTGTGCTGTGTGAGTTAGTGACTAAACATTTTTGGTGCGGTACTAAAAATAAAACCGATGCTGTTCAGAAAGTACACTTATTACCTTACACCAAAGAGGGTATAAAAACGGACTACCTTGCCACGACCTTTATCAATCGTGATACAACAGATCCCGTGGAAGGAAATCAATGACAATATTCAAACTGTAGAGGATTACCATCGCATTTTAAGAGAACTGTGTCCATTGAATTGGGGTCAACGTGTGTCTTAATGACTTGCTTTCTGGGATTTCGTTTACCGTCCGATTCCTTACGAAGAGTACATACCACTCAAACAGCATGAATGTGGAGCCTTTAAATGTACACGAGAGACTCATTCTGTTAAAAGCTTTGCGCTTTCATCTCGACTTCTCGACCTCTACAGGAAAGAAATATTTGTCAACTTTTAGGTACTGAAGATGTGTACGATGATGTGTGTGTAGCTTGTGACTTACACCCTCACTGGAAAGATGTACGTCACTGGAAAAGTTGGGGTTTCGAGGCTTGGACAAAAGAAGTGGCACACTATGCTCAAGATTTGTCATCCTAAAAAGTTGAAACATTCAGTAAAAAAAATTGCTTTTAAACCTGTGTTAGTTACAGCACCAGAAGAAGAAAAAGAACCACTCCCTTCAGGACATGACAGGACCGTCATTGACACCCTCGAAAGACCATTCCGGGAAGACACTTGTGTGACTGTGCCAAGGAGTGTAGAGACTCTAAGAACATTACACACTGTCCCTACGATACCACATCTTGGTCATCACAAATGTTGTACAGAGACTTATTTATATTCCACTATGATCGTTTTGATGTGTCTTTTATTCATGTACTTAACCATTTGGCTTTTATGTATTTTTGTCTTTCGTGTTGTTCACAATTAAATATGGCAATAAACGTGTCCTCAAAATAGTATTAAATTTCTTGTCTTGTCTGCCTTCGTGTCAAAAGTGACATTCCTTACAGTACTATGGCTACCTCTACTGTCTCTACTCCCTCTTCCTCCACTTTCAAAGTCATTGACGAACACTTAGATCGAACCAGTTGGGAGGCCTTGTATCTTCGCCATCCCTTTAACATGCTCATTGCTGGACCTAGCGGTTCAGGCAAAACCGAATTTGTCAAACGTTTGATTGAACATAAACATCATTTGATCGATCGTCCACCTCAACGAATCGTGTGGTGTTACAAAGAGTGGCAATCGGCGTACAGCCTTTTGCGAGAAAGTCAAGGCGATTCCATCGTCTTCGACGACATGTTAGGAGAAGACAAAGAAGAAATTAAACTGTGGTTTACCCGCAAAGGGCATCATCGTAATTCCAGTGTCATTTACATTACACAAAATTTGCTTCAACAAAGCAAAGCCCATCGCACCATCAGTCTCAATGCTCATTACGTGGTGTTGTTTAAAAGCCCTAGAGATAAATCGCAAGTGCAAGTCTTAGCCAAACAGTTGGGAACGTCTTGGCTGACTCATGCGTACGACGATGCCACTCAAACAACACATGTTTATTTACTCGTAGGTTTAAAACACACCACCACCGATTATTTGCGATTTCGTACCCATCTGTTTCACCACTGGTGCCAAGACGGAGGGCCTGTCGTGTACACGTCCCCGTCGTCGATTTAACAACAACAACAAACAAAAAAAGTCTATAAATACCTCGGTCACTTTGGGTCTGTCTCACACATCGTCAACATGACGTCCCTTCAGTCTCATCTTCCCGTCAAATTGATTCGTGCCTTGTACGGCATCAGTCGCGAAAAAATCCACAAATACGTGCTCGTGTCTTAGAAGCTAGTCTCAAAGAAGTCTTACGATGGTTTACTGTGACAGCACGTCAATTACTGCAAGGCATCATTCACATTCCACATCAAACCAAACGTTTTCTCTACAGAAACAAAGTAGTTTTAACGCAACTAACCGATCCTTTCATTGACACTCAAACCAAAAGGCAAATCATTTTGAAAACTGGAGGTAGCGGTTCTCTAGGAGGTGTCATCATTCGTTCCCTCTTAAAATTGTCCCCAGGAAAAGCCCACGAAAAACAGCTTCTAACATCAAGAGAGGTACTGCCGCCAGGACGCAACCTTACATTCACAGATCACGACCTGCCGCAACGGTGACTGCGTCTCCAGTAGCCTCAGGTTCTTCCACTGCTCCGTTGCTGACGATGCCTGCCAAACCCGATTTGACATGTGTCTTTCCTAATTTGACGAAACATGGGAATCATGCGTCTGCAAAAACTTCTCCTCCAGTGGTGACACCCTATTCCTCTTTAGCGGCAGTGGCCGCTGCTCACAAAGTACCTGCACCCAAAATTAAAGTCCAAGAGAGATCGGGTGTGTTAAAGAGTTTACTGGATTTGTCCAAGCAGGAACTGTCCCGATTGAGTCCGTTGCGAACCCTTCCTCGACGTGTGATGCCTGCGGTGAAAATGATAAGACGAGCCGGCAATCAGTGGCGACGCATTCCAGTATAACAAAAGACCTGAGGCAAACGATAGGGATCAGTGTTTTTGTGCTCCTGAACGCCCAAAGATGTCCCCTCAACGACGTGTACACCGTCATCATCGTCGTTCTTCCGTCCAAAAAGGAAAAGGAAAAAGAAAAGGACTGCCTCCTCGTTTAGTCAAACATTGGGACATGTTGTCCGTCCTGTCCAAAGCTCCACCACCCATGCGAGAAAAAAAAACCTCATTCAAACCTCCTCCAAATATGTCATCGATACCGTGAGAGAATGTTCTCTGAATGTCTTGAAAGGTACGATACCTTTGTCTAAACATCAGAAAGAATGCTTAGCCAAACATCGACACATTCTTCGCCAAATGGTCCAAAAGAGAATCCGCATTCGTCAAAAGAAAATGATGTTGGTGCAACGCGGAGGAATTTTACCCCTGTTAGGACCGTTGCTGGGAACAATAGGAGGACCCTTGCTGAAAGGATTATTGGGAACAATGGGAAGAATCCTGGGATGAAGATAAAAGGTCAAGGAGATAAAAGGAACCTCTGAAATCAAAATATCTCAGACGTAACCCTTGAAATCCAATGGAAGGACGACAATTGATTTCAGTACCTTACAAACGATGGATGGAATACCATCGTTGACAAGAACAACGAACCCTACATTTACCTCCCAATCCTTATTTGACCGAGATGTCCCAGTTACAACACGATTTGCAATCATTGATGGATCTCAGCGATCTTTGAGAAACGAAAAAATCGCAAAAGTACGGTCAACTGTTGCAGCGACTGCAACTCTTTCACCAGAAAACTTTAGACGAAACAGTTCTACCCACTCTGAAAGATTTTAAGGCTCTGAAGAAAACTTCATTACCAACACCACCACTCCCAGTGGTCAAGACAGATGCTGCCCCACGGATGCCTGAGGAAGAAGAGGCACGAGAAGTCTTTCAAACACCGTCAGCAGCTCCCATCCCTAGTAAGATTGCAGCGTCCTTGTTGACCCTTTCCCCAACACCCCAACGAGAAGAACTTAAAGCTTGGGTTAAAAAGATCATGTCCACTCCTCCTTCGACAGAAGTGAAAAAGAAAGAAGGGAAACCAGAAGTGAAAAAAGAAAAGAAGACTAAAGCCATCCCATTACCACCACCAGCGCCACCACCACCACCACCAAAACTACCTTGGATTACTACTCCGTGGCACATCGGACTCGTAAAGCCGTTTCTAAACCACCCCCTCACCCCATACAGAGTAGCAATGGACAAGGTGATAGCCAACATTTACTACGATTCATCCCATCCTGTAGGTTACATAGGAGTTCAGAAATTGTATCGTGCTGCCAAAACTCGACTCAAAAGTGTCCGTTTACCTCAAGTCCAACGCTGGTTACAAGAACAAGCCAGGAACACCTTACACAAACCCATTCAACGAAACTTTTCCAGAAGTCACACCCAAGTGGAGGGTATCGATCATCAATGGCAAGCTGACTTCGTCGTTGTCTCTCATTTGGCCACCTACAATCGTGGCTACAAATATTTATTTTGTGCCATCGACGTCTTTTCCAAATTTGCCTGGGTCGTGCCATTGACTTCCAAATCGAGCAGTGAATTAGTGCGAACCCTCCAACTGGTGTTAAAACAAAGCGGGTGTCACCCTCTTCGATGGCAAACTGACAAAGGCACAGAATTTGTGAACCAAGCTTTCCAAAAAGAACTGAGAAACGTGGCATTCATTTTTTCACCACTGAGAATCCCGAAACTAAAGCTAGCATCGTGGAACGTTTTCAACGCACCTTGAAAGAATGCATGTGGAAATATTTTACGAATCAACACACTTTCAAGTACATCAACGTCTTGCCACACCTAGTCCAATCGTACAACCAATCTTACCATAGGAGCATCGGACGTGCCCCCCAAGAAGTGACTCCCGAAAACGAAGTGACCGTCTTCGAGCGCCTGTTTGGTACGTCCCCGACAGTGACTTTCCCCAAAAAGGTGGAGTGTTGGCAGAAGGAGATTATGTGCGCATTGGCAAAACCAAACGCACTTTCGACAAAGGTTACTTAGGCAACTGAACTACCAATTTGTTTCATGTCACTGAACGTGTGCGTGGCCGTCATCCTCCCGTCTATAAATTGGAAGACATGAACGGGGAAGTGTTAAAAGGAACGTTTTACTTGCCCGAGTTGCATCGTGCGACCAAAAAAAGAAGACGACGTGAACGAGATTGAAAGCATTCTCGATCGAATAACCCGAAAAGTGGGAAAACAACGTGTCAAAGAAGTCAAAGTACGTTGGAAAGGATATCAGCTTTGACTCTTGGATCAACGCTTCGCAAACCATCGACTATAAAAAGAAGTGACCATTATGCCCGTCAACACAGCCTCAGTTACTGCAGTAACCACTCCTTCCCCCAGTTCTTCTCTGCAAGATCTACAAAAGCAGCTCTTGTGGGTGTGGTGTGAAGAACGCGTGCCTACAACGCAAATCGTCTTTTTCTGCCAAATCGTTGTGGCGTATTGTGTCATCGGTGCTGCCATTGCCAATTTGAGTTTGCAACAAGGAGACAAACAATTGTGGACTATTTTACTCAGCAGTTGCATCGGTTACCTTCTTCCCAATCCGTCTCTGATATATTCCTCTAACGGGAACAAGAACGGGAGTCTTGCGTCGAACGTTAGTCCCCCTTCCAACAGTCACCATAGTAATCCTCTTTTAGACACTCCTATAACTTCCAGCGACCCCTCGGATACTAGAACTCTGGAATTATGAACAACCAATTTTACTTAACGTTACCCAGTGACAGTTCCATGGAGGTGTTTCCCAATAACACCTTATGCTGTTACACGGCCAAATTTCCTCAGGCCATCCAACTGGATCACGAAGCCCATTGGGAAGTGGTTTCGTGGAAATGATTCACCTTACACAAATCAAAAACATCGTCGAAAATCAAAACACTCTTACGGTAGATGTTCATGCTGAGCAAGTGCAACAACACTTGGATGAACGCTCCGGTGTAGGTGACTCTATGAAAACACAAGACCCCAAAGCTAAATGGACCACTTATCGGTTGAAAATTCACCCAGACTATTTTTTAACTGGTCAACATTTGGTGAACCCCATTGCTGACAGGTTCAATACCATGTTTGGCAAAGCCTTGGAGAAAAACCAGAAAAAGTGTCACGATCGAATACCACAAAATAGCTCGTCGCCTACTGATCAAATTTTGAGAGGACAAAGTATTGGCCATTACATTTTGTCCTGAATTGTATGATATTTTGGATGGAGACCCCAAGTTGATCAAGATTAGAAACGAAATAACAGCCGTTACTAGCAACTCGGATTTTGCGAAATATTTTGGATCCCCTGTAGAAATGAACCAAGGACTGAATTTAAGTTTTGTGTACTCCGATGTGGCGGAGTACAACGTGGTTGGACGCACCTCCGTACCGTTATTGCGTGTCATTCCTTTCAAAGTGGATTCTGCCACGAACGCTGACGAGGAAGGTGGAAACACCTATCATGTTCACCGCGAATTTGTACATCCTCACTATTTGCCCGTCAGTCAGTCGTACTTCGACACTGTCAACATTACTATGAAAGGAAATCTAGGACAAAATATTGCATTCAGCAAAGGGAAAGTCACAGTGAAACTCCATTTTCGAAAACGATTACTCTAACCCCTTGTCAGTCATGTATCCTGTGTACCTGTGAAAAAAAAAAAACAACAAACAAAAATTGGATACCTGGGAACTTTATTACCTTTTGAACAACAGTTCGTACCCTGCTTCTTGGAATCCTGTCGTGTGTGCTAAAGATGAACTACCTCATCGCAAACCTCAAGACCATCAAGCTTATGTCATCAACACGGACGACAGTCATCTCCCAGGAACCTACTGGGTAGCCGTCTACTTCCCTAAAGAGGATTGTGTGGAGTATTTTGATTCGTATGGATTACTCCCTTTGGAAGACGACATCATTGACTTTATGAGAAGAAATGCCCAGACGACAAGATTCAATAATGCGAAATTACAAGGCACATATTCCATGGTGTGTGGAGGTTTGCGATGAGGTAGTTCATCTTTAGCACACACGACAGGATTCCAAGAAGCAGTGTACGAACTGTTGTTCAAAAGGTAATAAAGTTCCCAGGCATTCATTATTTTGGTTGATTTTTTCATAGGTAATGATAAGTCATCAATTCAATTCTGACTTTTTGTTTGAAAATCTCTGTCAAGTAACCGTTTCTTTGCTTCGTCTCCGTACTTTGGGCTAAGAGAGCGTCGATGCGATAGATTTCCAGAGTAGACAATGGAGGGCAGGAATGCTCACGCAAGCCTTTATATCACTCATGCAGCATTGCTTCTTCCGAGATGAGACTCCAAGCGTCGTCCAATTTTTCTTCTTGACTAATCATCAGACATTTATCATGTTGAATTTGACTGCGATGATCGTTTTGACATCTATAGCAATCTTTGTGTGCATTTTCTTCATCAACGCAGTCTTGGATATCATTTAGAAGATTTAGTGATTTATTTTGATCGTAACTCGTCTAGAAACGATGAGAAAGCAGATCGATGGTTTCGTGACCATTATGGCTCTCTTTTGTCTTTAGCTAGGAAGCATAGTGTAAATCAATGGCCTCATGACGTCCATCAGTGGAAATCTCACATGATTTCACAACGTTGTCAACCTTGTCAAAACAAGTTTGTTTGATGTTATTGTTAATTGTTAGTGGTTAAATGTTTGTTGAATAAAAAAATTGTGTTTTGAACAAAAATGTGTCTGTCGTTTGTTTTCAAACAAACTGTGAATGTATGCTCTTTGACTTCTCTCTATCCCTCACCATGACATGAGCTATCATAACGTTTCGACTCAACAAAAACCCTAGTAAAGATGTTTTCTATCGCGTCCGCGTTTGAACCATATAAAGCGGGTCGGTCTCCAGTCTGGCCATCCATGGTTGGTTCGTCTACCTATGAACATGCCTTCCAGACTAGCAAAGCTGAACGAAGCTTAAGTGAATTTACATCGTGTCAGGCTAAACCTGATAGCAAAGTCTGAAGAGATAGAGAATGTCAAGATGTTAACAATAGCCCAAGAACTAGTAGAAGAGGTCTTCAGAGAAGAAATGAAGAAAGAACAAGAGGAATGGACAGAAAAGTACAGACTTCAGAAGCAGCAGAGAGAACAACAACAGCAACAGCAGCAGCAGCAACAGCATCAGCAGGAACCAGACAGATATTTTGTTGACTGCCGTGTGGACACCAAGGAGTTCTCCTTCTCTTTCCGCAGAAGCAGACCGTATCGTGTTTACAGGAAAACCTGCCGTCCGAAGAAGACGCAGTCTTAGACAGTAAAAAGATTGTCATCACTCCCTGTCAACAAAAACAGCCCTTTTCAGGGCTACCCCAATACTCTAGAAAAGACATACTAATTCAATTGCCCAAAAAAATTGTGTGCTTATGTTTTAAAAAATTGAAGTGTGTCTATAAGCACTTCGTTTCTTTTGTCAGTAAAAATCCACGCTTCGTTTCTCTGTCTTGTCGAATTGTGCATGGTTGTGTTCGTAAGCAAACAAGTCAACGTGAGTGTTTCATTTAGGTCCGCGCGCTTGATGTGATGGTAAGTTTTGGTGTCAGGGCATGTTTACCTTCACGTCCGTGCTCCACGGATATAAAGCGAACACCTATCCTTAGTAATGCGTGACACTAACAAACATGGGAAGGCTTACACCCAGCTGATTGGTCCTATTTAGAACGAAAAAGTATACTTTGTACCCAAAATCCCAACTACTATAGTTAAAAGTAATGAAATTCTAAGACTCATACCTTAGGACAATTGCACAGGTGACTTACACACTATCGGCGATATGGTTGTCCACTAGTACAACTGGACTAAATTTGACTAAGCAAGTGCGGCCTGGTGTTTCAATGCGTAAATTAATTAGACGGTCCTCGGGTACGCTTTGCCCCTCCTCTGTGTACGGGGCCGCTGGTTGTGGGTGTGTGGTGGTGCCCTGTGTGTTGTCTCGTGGCGCACTCCTGTGTCCCTCTCCGTCTTTTCCTCGACCGGACATATAAACAAGAAGTGCGACCATCGCACATAAACGCGGGATTGTAATGGTGCCATTCCTATAATCCTGACCAATTAAAAATCTCGACTATCGAGAATTAACCAGTCGCGAAAGCTCTTAGTTAGCATATGCGACTTAAATCCTTTGTTGCTTGTTGAGTCTGGCTACCCACGTTGACTCGTCAACATTGAACATGAGTAGCAGAAATGCCAAATTTTTAGAACTTCAAATGCACCTGGAGAATGCTAGACGCCTCCTGGAAGAGCTGGCCATGGAGGTCTTTGCAGAAGAAGCCAGGATAGAGGAGGAGGAAGAGAAGAAAAATGAAGAAGAGGAGACCGAAAGAAGCAAGGGATCCTGCCTCACCTCATATACTAAGACCTGTGTGCGAGGTCAAGCCTGAGGTGAGGACGCCTCCACAGCCAGTGCGAGTTCAGATACAGCATCAAGCAGTACCGCCACCTCAACCACAGCCACAGCCACAGCCAAAACAACAACGTGAGCCACAACCTCTGCTAGCAGTACCAAGAGCCTCTGTCCTCCAGACAGAAAACTGGGATTAGGAGGCAATGGTGGAATTGGGGAGACAGCGGCAAGAGTGGGAGCCGCAGAGACCTCAGCATCATCATCCCTGGGTGTGGCGTAGAAGACAGAGGAAACAAGTCTTCACTATCCCTCAAAGTGAAGAATGTGAGAATGAAGCCAGCCAACCACCCTCTTCTTTACCAACAACAAATGTGAAATGGGTCAATGATTGGAGTAGGAGATGTGTCTGTGGTGCCAGAACTGGGAGGCGTCAGCATTAACCAGGTGCATCTGAAGTTCGAAAAACAGCCCTTCTCAGGGCTAACCAGATCTTTAGAAAACAGAGACTATTCAAGTTGCCAATTTGTGTGAATGTAGAGTAGTGTGACCATAAACACTTACTCCTTTACTCTGTGTGTGTGTGTGTGTGTGTGTGTGTGTGTGTGTGTGTGTGTGTGTGTGTGTGTATGTGTGTGTGTTTTGCGTTCGCGTATTTTTGTGTGGATAGTCGATATGGTATGTTTTTCTTCTCTTCCCGTTTGTGTGGATAGTATAGTGCGTGTGTTATATGCGTTCGCGTCCGTTTGTGTGGATAGTAAATATGGTCTGTTTAATGCGTTCTCGTGCATTTGTATGGATAGTAAATATGGTGTGTTTTATGAGTTCTCGTTCATTTGTGTAGATAGTATAGTGTGTTTTCTTTTTCTTCTCTTCCCGTCTGTGTGGATAGTAGAGTGTTTGTTATACGCGTTCTCGTCCGTTTTTGTGGATAGCATAGTGTGTTTTTTTCTTCTCTTCCTGTCTGTGTGGATAGCAGAGTGTGTGTTATATGCGTTTGCGTTCGTTTGTGTGGATAGTAGATATGGTGTGAAGTGAGTGTAATGGATGTTTTCGTTCACGTCCGTGCTCCACGGATATAAAGCGGAGCGCTCGTCAGTCTGGCTACCCGCGTTGACTAGTCAACACCTTTCAAAATGAACATGTTTAACTAGTTAAAACACAGTTGGTACTGGATGGTGGATGGATCCTATGTGGTGGAAAGGCTAGAACAGGAATGAAGCTATCCAGTCACGAAAGACTTTGTGACCAGTCAAGAATCTAGTCTCAAAGTAGTCAGGGACCTGGTGAAAGGTATGATAGAAGAGGAGGTGGAGAAATTAAGAGGCTTCATCCTGCCTAAATATGTGAGAGTAGGCACCTTGAAGCAGGCCCTTGATGTTGTCATCATAGTGAGGTGCTTTCTGGAACATATATTGAATTTGACAGAGTGGTCTTTTGTCAAATGGGGCTTAGACCAGTTAAAGAAAGCCGAAGACATGATGAGAATGGTGTTGGAAAAGGAGGTAAAGAAGATTAAAGAGACATGGGCAAAAGAGAGAAAGGAGAAAGAAAACAGAAAGTAAATAGAGGAGTTTGACAGACTGGACAACAACTGGATCAAGGTGCAGGAAAAATTCAGAGCAATGGGACATCCTGGCTGGATGCCAGACAAAGAAAAGAATAAGAAGAAAGGAATTATTGGAAAAGTGAAAAACTGGTGGAAGAAGTGGAGACAATAGAAGAAGAACCCAAAGGCCCTTTTCAGGGCCACTTCATATGCCTCGAAAGATATCTCTTCTTTCTTGCCTATATGTGTGTCTATATGTGTTGTATAGGTCTCTGTCTCTCTATTGTATTTGTCCCTGCTTAGAGTGGTAGCCGCGTGTATTCAGGTCAGTCACTTGCCACATTGTTGCAAGTGCCCAGTACCGTGACGTCATCCCACCTGTTCCATTCCTATTGTCCCTATACAAAATTCCCATTGTCGTCATATTACCCCTGGGTTTTGATTTGTCGCTATAAATCTTGTCGCTATATTACCCCCCCCCCCGGGGGGGGGGGCTGTAATGTATTTTCCATTGTCGCTATATCGTCCCCATATACTACTCATAATGCATATGTATGCTTTTGTCATATCCATTATGTACAAGGGGCATGGTATGCATGCAGAAGAATTGAATTTTTACAAATATTTGTTGTGTATTTAGACTTCCAAATTCAGGTGCATTGCTCACTCTTAGGACACCCCTCCACGGTTTAAAATAAATTTGATTGTAAATTTGATGCGCTTAAGTTGCGAGGTAATTTGGAATCATAAGAAAAATAGTAAAATAACAAATCCTCAAACAAAGAAATGTTAATCAGAATAGATCAAAGTTTGATAATTAATGTGGGATGGTTTTGGAGAATAAGTACATAATTTAGATACAAAACACTGCAGAAGACGTTTAAAATGTGTCGAGTGGTTTCTTGAAGGTGTATGCATGAGCGTACTATGTCCGCGTTATGGTTTCTCTTAGTTTTGGAATAGCAGTTTTAGTCTCACTGATACCCATTTCCGGTTTCATGTGATTGACAATTAATTTCGTAATGCTTGTGAATTTAGTTTTTCACATGAAAACTGCTCAACTTGTAATTAGTTGTTTGCAAATCAAATGAACGTTGGAACAATTCACAATTAAGTCCATAAAATGTCAAATATATCATTTATAATAATTTCTTTAAATGGACAACCATTACAACGTACGTTACAGAACAGGTTTGTTCCCCTGGGACGTTCTGCGTGAATGATTATAAACAAGTCCACTGCAGTAGACCTACCGGGAAAACGCCCCAAGTGTTTTCATTTTCCATATTAAGGAATAAATAAATAAACCGGGTTTTGAACGAACCACAGGGTAACATTCGGTCAGATATGGCGGCGTAATCGGTAAATAACTAACCAGATCTACGTTTAATTGCTGGTATTGTATTGCACAGACAGGATTTTGTGCTGCTTGGGATTCCAATGTCAGCTCGAGGAATTCAAAAAATCGGGAGGCAACAGCTCCTGCTGCTTCCAGCTGGGTTACGGCACGATACTGTCACCAGAAAGAGAGAAGAGAGGGCCATTAGAGAGGCTTATAGACATGAGAAAACGATCAACTCCTATCTATCGGAAGATGAAAATTGTCCCCAGTTTAGCCTGCAGCTGAAGAATATGGGGTTGAAGTTAAGGGATATACCAGGAGATGGGTAGGTTGCTACTGTTATTGGTCTTTTGTGTTAAATTTGCCAAAACTGGCATATTTCAATTGCATTACATTTGAAATCAAAATATATCTACTGTACTCCATTTGTTCAGTAGGTTGAATAAACAAGAGGAACCAGAGCAAGCAAAACCAAAATTTATTCAGATGTTCAGATATTCATGTTTGTTTTGTTGGTTTGATAACAGCACTTTTAACACATTTTAGGCTATACTAATATGTCATGTTGAAGAAATGGGAACCAGGTGATAAAAAAGTTAAAATTACATGAAAACCAACCATACTATGAAATTAGTATCCAGGCTATAAAAATCAAAGAAATATATAAATATCCTCAATAGAGAGATGACAAAGATGACAGATACGAAGATCACGATGACAGCAATCATAACGACAAGCCATTAAAGCTTATATTCTAGCAGATACTGTCAAAGACATCATCCTGACATATGAGAACCTATTGATAAAAATCAAGATTGTTGATATTGAAGTCAACAGCTTACTACCTACTCTGAAAATAAAATGGGAAGAAAACAGTAAACATAAAAAGCACTTACTCAACAAACAAGAAAATATTTAGCATTGACTGTTTCAAATGATACCACTGCCTTGCTGTAAATAGTTTTCTGTAATTATGTTTTACACCATTTTAGCTCAATCCCAGCTGCAATACAATGGTATCATTCGAAACCCGGACGCTGCAATAATTGGTCTCAATACAAACGTCGTATGGCATAACATGTCGCAATACCAGCTGCACCTGCAACAAAGGGGTATATAAACCTCTCACTGATAAGACAAAGTGATTAGTTGAACAAATGAATCAACCAGATCAATTCCTTTTGATGAGTTAAAATTGTAATGAAACTGGTCGCAGACCGGGGATATCCTTTCAGTCATCACTTTCTAACACTTAATATTTAATCAAAGTGAAGGCAAACCTTATTGGGATCCCAATCTGACAGGTCCTCTAACTAACTAAAGCCAGATTAACACTTCTATCCAACTCCTCCACAACTAAAGACATTAGAAGAGATGTGCACATTAACAAATGAGAAAACTGAACATTCTGGTTTCAGAAGGCTAACAATCCTAGCATTTGATACTATGTAAGTGTTCATATACTTTAACCTATTGGAACACAATAAAAACTGTATTCTTTGTCAGAAAATGGACATCTTCTAATCTGAAGCAAAGCTGTCTAGTAGCAATATAATTTGGAAAGATAGAGAATTTTATTTTACTTAAAATTTTGAACACCACAGCTGGTAGGGATAAACATCTCTGTTGAAATGGGAGTCCAGGCATTTTTAACCTAGTTTTCAATGCAATGTTGTTAGTTATCAACAATAGCAAATTACATGGAAGCTTATGAAACACATTTCTGTTTTTCTTAGGACTTTTTCTTCTCAGGTATCAGATTTTACAACTGCCTCATTGCAGTGAACTTCAACTACAGTAAGTTCTGAGGTCATGTAGATATATATATTTACGCATTCTTCAGATTTTTGTTTTTTTTTTCATTTTTCCAAAAAATTTGGCATTCGTTCTAGTTATAAGATCTTAAAGAATCAGTTGACTAATTTCATTGAGAAGTACTTAAATTTAGACAAATATTATGTGCAGCATGTGAAATTGCTGTTTGCCTGCTGGTCCAATACCAGCTAAATTCATTATGTACTGGTGCAGAAAATGAGTTGCCAGTCCATCTTGTCAGTTTGATTTTTAGGTATCTAAAGAAAATTTAATTGTATATTTTATCATATTTAAATAAATAATGAAAACCATGTGAAAAATAAAAAACAAGTTGTTTCATGATGATTACTGAATATGGAATATAAAGTAGCAATCAGATCTGTTGGGTCAGATGAGAAGTGAAATGACTTGCATATAATCTTTGTTCAACAGACACTTACAGTTCCACTCAAAATCTCTACTGCATCTATGTGATGTATAATGACACATGCTACTTGCAATTAACAAAAAAATTTGCAGAATTATTTGGATGTTTCAATGTTTGATAGATTCAATCATGTCTCTAACAGACTTTAGTAGTGTCATGCATGAGAGGCATCAGATGGAGCAAATGAATGAAGACAGCATACAGAAATAGGATGCCTGCTGAGTCCAAAATAATGATATTAATTGTTCAGCTGCATTCTGATGATGATGTGATTGAATTTCATCCAATTCTAGCAACTCAATGATGGAACTCATTTTTCTGCAGACCAGATTTCATTGGCAGCTTAGTAGTTCATTGGATATGATGAAGATCATGTACCTGCTAAGTCTCCTTTATTTGCTTGCAGTCTAACAATTTTGCAAGGAAAGCAGAATGTTTCATTTTAAAATGCTTCTTTCCATTTTGACAGTATAACTCGATGAATGTAAGAAATATGGGCCAAATGCTAACCCTTGATTTAAACAATTACTCCATCAGTGCACCACATGAAAGATTTTTTTGAAAAGTTTCCAGTTTTAGAATGTTTGTAATAAGGCTCATCATTTGCATTAAGGTACAGTATCACTGGAAAATGTTTAGCTGATCTATTGACATTCATTTCTGTGCACCATCTAGCAACAGATACCTCTCCATTATCCAGGTGCTTTTTTGTACTACTGAATTTGCAACAGCATCTGATAAAATTACAGACCTTGAAAAAATTGTTTTATTAATGGTATGCCAATGGAATCACATCAAAATATGATACACAGTTCTTCTCATTCAAACCATTGCCACATACTGGACACCTTGCAGTTGTTTCTTTCAAGAAAAATTCACAATTTGCATAATTTTTATGGCATACTAATCATGATTACCTCTTACAATTACTGAAATAGGCCTTAAACTGGTATTTGTTGTCAGACAGTGCACAGAAATAAATGTAAATAGTTCAGCTAAACATTATCCAGTGATATTGTACCTTAATGCAATTGACAGTATGAGAATTTCACTTTGAATCAAAGTTATGGAAGCACCATTGTAAATCATTCCACTTTTGTTACAGCTGTTTGATTGCAGTATATACATCTGTTAACAAACACATAGCAAATTCATCTACAATAAGGTGTTGGCCATTTAATTTTTGGAGTGGGGGTGTGAGACCATGATTTTCTTTTGAGATGAAATATTCTTTTTTCTTTTATCTCAAGATAATTAAAATTTTTTCCAAATAATATCATGGATATAATAAGGTGTTATTTTAAAATAAATCAGAGCAAAATAATTTTCCACCTATTGACAAACAGAAATTAAGCAAAAAAAGTGTCAGGTCCTGCCCCAGTACAATGAATTGTTGGTTCTTATTGTAAATGCATCATGCCATGGTACGTGTCCCGGTATGTTCAGAAATACATGTACCACAGTAAAAATTGTCACGGTACCCAGCTCCATTGCTGATCGTCTTGTACAGGTGCTGTCTGTGCATTTTGTCACTCAACCTTTCTCCAGTGTACAGTTTAAGTACTGTACTCGGTTTTTAATGGCAACATTTTACTGATAGAAAGTGCATGCTGCTGTGCTGCCAAATTGCAGTTCCATAAACTGGCCAAAAGCAATATTATACTCACCAACATAATAGCTATATATATTTGCACTTGCAGCAGTTGTCTCCAGGGTTGTAATTTGTATGACCAGTTGCTGCACATGTATTTGTATTACTTGCAATATAATTTTCCCAAAGTAACAAGCATTATTCTGATGGTTGAACTAAAATATGGAACCTGTTTGTTAATGAGGCTGTTGCAATATTTTTATGTCTGTAGAATCTCTAGTCAGGAAACCAGTCTCTTGGCTGCAAACAAGAGAAATAACTGCTGTTACTCTCTTGGTACTGAATTCAGATTCTTACATGGAAACTACATTTCATCTCTACAGATATTATGAACTTCTGAGAGTGACAGTAGTAAGGTGAAGCTGTTTGCATTTGCACCATGGACAATGGAAAGGATGTTGGCATACCTCTATGTTACTTTCATATGCTATGGCTGAGATTTCTTTGGGTATTCTGCTTTTGGAAGTTGTACATATCTAAGCGAGAGTGGTCGAACTACAATCACATATATATATATATATATATATATATATATATATATATATATATATATATATATATATATATATATATATATAGGGCCAGCAAACTTTACATTTTTGGTCTGTGGCCTGCATTGTTGAAGATGTTGGACCATCCTGATATAAGCACAGAGCTGACAAAAATGACTGTGCACATGTGCTTGAAAAATCAACCTGAATTAGTCTGAAGTAATCTATCTTTAGCAGTTATTCAGTTAAGGAAAACAAATTTTGCTCAGTCTAGACTGTGCCTGCTTTGGAAAGTGCAATGAATCAGTTACAAAATATATAAAATGTGGTAATAATATTAAGCATAACAAAATTGAATTCCTAGAATTGTAAAGATAATCTACATGTTTCATTGAAAGTATTCAGAAGATGAGTAAAACTGCATCCTGGTACTTGACATAATGAGTGATATGTTGTTTTCTCTTGATGTAGTCTATCCATGTTCTTTTTTTTTAACACACATGCTTTTTAAATAAATTTTTATTTTTATTTTTGATTTACAAATCTACATGATTTATTAACAGATGGACATCATAGAGCATTGAAACACTTTAGAAAGAAACAGTAAGAAAAAAGTACTGAATGCAAGAAATTCCAGGAGATACTGTTTCTCGCATGCTAAAAGTCTGTAAGTTCTTACATATCCAGCAGGTCAGGAAAGTTGAAGAGAAAAAGTGTTGAAAAATCATGAGAGATCACCAGAGTTCATATACAGTTTTGGTACTATTGAAATATCTAGACCCTGAATTCAAGATACAAGAATTATTTTGAATATAAGAAACTGCAGAATATTTCACCAGTATATCTAGGGATATCAAAAGATAGGATTATGGTAACTTGGCAAGTTCTAAGTGTCATTCCCACGCTTCAGTTGTGATGTGGGTGCTTTATCTCTCATTATCAGTAACTGTACTAAATTTGTAAAAAATGTTACCAGGAAGTGGCATCACGTTTAAGTGCACATTATGTTTCTGAGACTGAACGCAGCCCTACAGTGACAGAGATTTCTTTTATTTAATGAGTTTTGGTCATGCAGCTGCCTGAAGATATATTTCTATAGGGGAATAACACTAGAAAGACATATGATTTGATAGTTCTAAAGTAGAGATAGTTCGTTTGAAAACACAAATCTATTTTTGTTTTATGAACGATAGTAATTTGTACCAAACAGTATTTAAGCCAATATTAGAAACGTGAAAAACTATTGTTTCAAATAAACTTTCCAGTTGTTGCATCTTTCTAATTTGACATAAAGTAAAAGTCTAATTTGTTTTTTCAGATCGAAATGATTAAGGTTTTACAGCATAACTCCAACACAACTGCTCAAATCTTCCATGTGTATGCAATTTTAGCATGATTACAGTATGTTCTTTCAGCATAATAACAGTGCATTCAGGGACTTGGGATTGTTGCAACATTATTAAAGTCAGTTTAGCATGACTGCAGTTTGCAAATTAAACATGGTGGGCTGCTAAGGGACATGTGGGTGGAATGGTAGAGCTTTCCAGCAAAGAAGAAGGGTGGATACTTTTCTTAAAAAGAAATCCCTTCCTCAACTCTACCACAAGTTTAAACAATTGATCTTTTTGTTAGTATCATTAACAGTGTGCTTTTGTTACTGTAACGCTAGATGGAAATTATCAACTGGTTGGTATAACTTAGGAAATAAGTACAGATCAATCAACATTTCTTTCTTTGTTGTTCATGAATAAGCAAATTAAATCTGTCACGTTCTGTTATTATGATTTGTTTGGCAGCCCTATGAATTTCTGGTCACGTATCCAGCAGGCAGTGTTGGATTAGCTTCAGTGCATTTGAATAGTTGTAATAAATATTAATGATTTGACAGGCTTCAAGTTAAATTTCTTTTGATCTTGTAAAATTCTAAAATTTACACACTGTTGTTGTTGCTTGTGAATATAAGTAATATTCCTTGTGACTGTCTGAAATATAAGTACAATTTAACCTTTATTGTTTTGGTCATTTTTATTTATAATATTACCATATACGTTGTTTCACCGTGATTCCAGTGAATTCAGGGACAGTGTGTTCAACTTTAATCAATGTATGTGAGATGAACCATTTCAAAGGGATATGCAAATGTGCACATTTTTGAAATTTGTGTAAAGTTTAATCTTTTTGACTTATTCATTGGAAAATTATAGAAACAAACTTGACTGTTGAATAGTACATCTGTTTTCAAGTCCAATGTTATGCCTCAAGAATTGTTGGAAGTCCAATATTAAACCTAGGTTCATTCTCTAAGTCCAATTATGCATCCTCTTAAATGTTTCAGAGTTGAAAATTCCACAAGTGATAAGATGGGGTGTCATTCTGGACTTAAATTATTACAGGTGGAATTTTCAACTGACATTTATATTTTCATATTTATCCCCCTATTCAGATGGAAAAGCTTTAATTTACATCTCTATCAGTAGGCATAATTATCAGAATCTTTTCCATCTCCTGCCCATTTATACCTGTAAAAATGATCACATTGAAAAAAACAACAGTGGATTCCACCTGTTGTACAGGTGTAATCTGCCTCATATTTTCATTAAAAGGGAGTGATTATTTAAAACAATGATTGACAGGTAGATAGATTCATGCCAGTGTGATATTTCACATTGGTGAATAGGGGGAAACATAAATAAATTTAAGTTTCAGCCCTTATTCACAAATGACATGCGAGTTATGGAGTGGAAATGAAAGTGGTGGATGGTTGGATGGACAAATCGATATAGAAACAAATGGAAGATGGATGGATAAATAGAAATGCTAACATTACATCCACTGCTTTTGCAAACACATTGGAGACAAAGAGAATTTGAAAATATTAAAAGCTTTATTATAAATTTGAGGGGTTAAGTTTTCAGGGAATCATAATCACTGTAATTGTTACCATATTGATGAGTTTTCAAGTAAGTTTTATGTGACTAGCATTTTTATGTTTTGGGGACATTTTGATACCTTCAGTCCATCCGTCTGTTTGACCATCAATTATTTATAAACTGATGGTGGAAATAGACCAAACTTTGTAGGTAGGTCTCTCATGTGATAGCCATCTGCGAGAGGGATATAGTGTTTGGGTCTCTTCCTCTGCTGTCAGAAGGAGGGGGTCAAAGTCAAATATATTAAAATTGCATTTTTTAGAGTGATAATTATTTGCATTTTTTACCAAACTTTGAGCACGAAGTCATAGCATGAGGACACATTCTGTGCAAGATGTTCTGGGTTATAACCCATAGGGTAAGGTTAATGTGGGTAGGAGAGGGGTGTCATGGGGAGGAAGAATATATAATTAAAAATACGGGGATTTTCCATGTGAATAGGAGTAGTAATTTTTTTTTATTGTTCAGTATCATTATTCATGTATTTCAGGAACTGTTTATTTCGTGCCCTAGGAGACCAGATGGATGGGCATGTGAGGGACCATTACAAGCACCGTCAAGAGGTAGTGAAATACATGATGGATCATAGAACTGACTTTGAACCATTCCTTGAGGAGTCTGTTACCTTTGAGAGGCATAGTAAGTATACAAGTGCAGTACTGCTGGTGGACTTAAACTTGAGACACCAACTGACACAACAATCCCAACACTTCAAGTTATATTGTGTAATTGTTTAAAGGAACAGAGATGGGGTGTGTACATTTGGGGAACATCTGCATATGAGCAGGGGGTCATGGTCAGATTTAATGATAAGAAACAGACAACAAACAAGACAATTGTGATCATGTCATTATTACAGTTTCATAGATATGGTTGAATGGTGACATCTAAGTAAGAATAGCTTAATACAAAATGTCAGTTTAATTTTCAACACTAACAAAGAAACATGGAAATCATAAATGAAAGAGAGAATTAAATGCCCTAAGACCTGACTGTTTTGAGAAAAAAAAAATTTTCTTTAATTCATTTGTGCTGTAAGTATGTATGCATAGGAAGATAATCTAGATTGAAATTTCAAATATCAACAAATAAAATTAAAAGATATTGCTGCTGTTTTTGTTAAATAATGCAAAAACTATTTTTGTATAATATTTTTTTCTGTATCATACTGTATTCTGATTCTGTGTTTCCTGGCAGATGCTAATTATTATGAAACTTGGGAAGAAACCAGGAGTTTGCCAGTTAAACAATACCTTGGTACTTTGGAAGTACATGTGTATTTTAAAAATGAGTCCATAGTTTCATGCGACACAGATTCTGTTGTTAAATATGAATCCTTGGCAGGACATTTTGGGATTACTTATTCTCAGTGGATTTAGTTTGCAGGATATTTTGGGATTACGTATTCTTAGTGAGGTTGAATTTGCAGGACATTTTGGGATTACATATTCTTAGTGAGTTTGAATTTGCAGGACATTTTGGGATTACTTATTCTCAGTGAGGTTGAATTTGCAGGACATTTTGGGATTATGTATTCCCAGTGAGTTTGAATTTGCAGGACATTTTGGGATTATATATTCTCAGTGAGGTTGAATTTGCAGGACATTTTGGGATTACATATTCTCAGTGAGGTTGAATTTGCAGGACATTTTGGGATTACTTATTCTCAGCAGGACATTTTCATACTGTATACAAATGAATAAAATTTGAGTTTTCACTTTTTTTACCAAACTGACAATTGCCCTGGGTGCAGAGCTGTTTTGCAGTATCTGCTGTACAGCAGTCCCTGACTAGGGCTTAAATTAGGGCCTGAAAATTGTGAGAAGTGACTTTTCCATCCAGATAAGAAGAGAGAAAAGTGCAAAAATTCATGACAGAAATTAAGTAAATATATTATAATTTTCATTCACAAAAGTAATTTATTGACTGAAAGTATCAATGAAAATGTTTAGTTGTGGTAAACATAAATGGTTTTGCCTCATATACATGTAAGCAGAATGTTCTGCTCATTACTTGCAGTTAAGGTTCACGACTTGAAATTAAAGAATTGCAGTGTTGCGTATTATTTTACAAAATATTTCAGTTTGTTTTATTTTTTACAAATTTAACTTGTAGTCTTGAATTTTTGAGGAAATCACATTAATATCTACAAATATGAAGATTGGGTCAAGGTTGCCTGATTGTTCATCGCTACTGTATATATATATATATCATGGATTTATAAGTGTTGGTATAAAGCATTTTGATACTCCAACATTGCTGCTATATCAAATTATGATCCAGTCATGGCTCGTTAATAAGCATATATAAACATAGTTTCAGCAATGGGCTATTGCTTTTATATACTCGAATTTCCACTGTTTAGTCATTAATGATGTAAGAAAATAATTAGAAAAATATTAATAATCCATGTTATCTTAATTGAACATTGTGAACAATTTCATTGAAAACTCTTCTGCTTTCCCTTTTATCTCCCCTCCCCTTTCTCTCTCTCTCCCTCTCTATCTCTCTCTCTCTCACATGCAAAAGACTATGGGCATTTGAACCCCTTGAAATTGAACCTACACCAAGTAACCTACAAGAATGTGGGTCGCCGAAACGATATGTGTACACTTTTCTTGGGATTTATCTACAGTGTTCACAGTACCAATAATACAAAGTTGCCATAGCCTCTCGAGACTGTACAGTAAATTTCTTGGTTAGGAGGCACACATATACATTGATCTGTTCAATGCATTGTTGTTTTGTTGTTTGTTTTGTTGTTTTTTTAACCTATAATAAGGTTCTAAAAACAGATTATTTATAAATATAAAAATGTTAATGGGTGCTCCATCCTCCCTCTCTTTCTCTCACTGTGTTGTTGGTCAAGCAGCAGACTAATCAACCAACAGAGAAACATAAGGATGGAAAATAAAAACGTGACCTATGGTAAGTCCCCCCAAACCTGCACACTGGTGTTTGTAATATATGCATGTATTGAGGAAAATAAAACAGTTTTTGGCACAGCCATTGGGCTCTTCACTTGGTAGCAACAAATTGCATGTTTACCGTTTGATTTGTTACAGATTTCTGCAAAGTTTTTCTCATTTTCTGTTCTTTATTAGTAAAATCTATTTACACAGTATTCTTGTCACTGATCTAAACATTGTCACATATGCGCTTTTTTAAATCGATTCAATTAAAGTTTATCATCTCGGCATTAACATTTCATTTGTTGTTTATACAGCTGCCCGTTTCGATTTCTCTTCCATTTCCTGACTGCTGTCATCAGACCAAGATCTTTTATATCAACACCAACCAAAATTCATTCTCTTAAATTTGTCAAGAGTGTCAGTGCTCAGTTTGAGCTTTGTTTTGATAAATTAGGGTGCAAAAATCCTTACTCAAGCTCCATGCTTAACACTGGAAGAAATACTGATATTTCTATCAAACAAATCACAATCAGGTTCTCTCCTTTCACCAGAACTGGTTTTGTCAGTTATTCAGCTGCTGACAATTCTCTATAATTGTTTCACACAATGTACCTGATAATATCCCACTCATCTCTTTGTTGGCATTGATGATTGTGTCATTGTTGTCAGTTGTTTGAATGGCCCCTGGTGGTTTAATGTCTTGCCCTCACCTTTACTGATTACTGATATCTCACCTCTGTCTGCATGGGATTGAGTCTTTCACTTGGCCAATATGAATATGTGAGAAAGCTTGCCATTAACCTAATGTGGGTTGTTGGTTCTTCCCAGGTTCTTCCTTCATCCAAAATACTGGCTGCTATGTATTGCCTGTCATATGTTGAATAATGTCATTACCAGTAAACCCATAGCAACAAAAATCTCCTATTTGACCATATAGAGCAGGAGTGCACAAGCCCCGGCCTGTAGGCCAGATCCAGCCCACAAACGCATTCTGTTCAGTCCTCGGGTTAAATTAAAACAATACAGAAATCTGGCCCGTGAACAGTAATTATATTAAAGAAATTAGTGTTTGCAGCCCTCGAGTGGTCTTAGAAATGGTATTTGCGGCCCTCAGATGGTCTTATAAAATGCAATCTGGCTCTTGGCTCTTGGCTGAAAAAGATTGTGCACCCCTGATATAGAGCAATCAGAGTGCCAATGTGATCATAACCAAGCTGTGGTATGTCACTAACATTTTCAGGAAAAATTTTAGGTGTAAACATAGTGAATGCAGTCAAAATCAGATGGTTCTGGAATCAATCTAATGTGCATGAATAATCTATATACCCAGTACTGCTGTAGTTTCAAGGTCATTGTCATGTGATGAACATTTTAGTTCTGTCCCTCTGAAATGACTACTGTTGCTAATGGCAGTAATAAACTTGTTGTAGTGGAGTCCAGTGATGTGAAAAATCTGGTACCATGTTATATCGTGGTAATGTAAAGTAAATTTCTTGTCCGCAGATGTCAGCTAAAGGTTAGTGTTCATCCATTTTTGTGCTAAAGGCTTGGACATGAGTAATTTTTTTAATGTAGTAAAATGGATAGTTATTACTATTTTATCTAGGCATATAAAAGTCGACAAATGAAAAAAATTAATAGTAAATACACATCTTTAATGAAGTTTAACACACTGTTCTGAACAAGAGGATTAATTTACCCTATTCAGTCCCCAATTAAGCAGTTAATATGAGCAGTATAGCCTTCAGGCAGTTGAGCTGTAAACAGGTTTAGGCAGGGACACCTGTTGTTTGCATGGAAATGAAACAATGTGTAAACTTGACCTAGTTACCTTAAATTAAATTTGGTTGGCAACACCATTATTCATTGGACAAAACAAACAATCTGTAAACTTGACATAATGATTTGGGTTCTCCATAGATTTCAAAACAGAGAATGATTTGACTCTTGATCCCCAAATCACAAGTCAGAATGGAAAAAAAAGGATAAGAGGGCCAAAGCTGAAATTTCAGGAGTCATTTATTTTTTATTGTCATGAGCTCATAGCTGGGATTGTTCATTATTCATGAAGCAGATTGATATTTCAGATTTCTTGTCTTGTGTCAGAAAGACAAACACTTGCACAGTATTTTGTAAGAAACATACAAACAGACAGTGAGATGGACATGGCCAATACTGATTTTAAGTGTTTCTTTTTCTAATTAATATGTATGACTGGCAGGTCATTTCTGAGACTGAGGCAGGAAAGGAAACATACTTCATTGAGCCATTGCAAGTTTACAGTTGACAAATACTGGTACATCTAATATAAAAGAGATATTCCATCTCATTATTCAGTTTTGTGTAACCCCAAACAGTGTCGGATTGAGTTAAATCCCCTTGGTGTCAGAACTGGAGGGGGTCAGATTTAAAACAGTTCACAAATACATCTAATATAATAAATTTATTCCATCTCATTATTCAGTCTTGAGTAATTCTGAAGTATGTGATGAATCACTGAGCATAGTGTCTGGTAAATTCTAATGGATTGATATATTAATTAAAATACTCAAATTTTGTTATGTTTCTCTAACTGAAGGAAATTAATCACCAATAAAACAGAAAATTTGTCCACTTACATTTGACAACTGGCTTCATGAGCTGCCATTTTTTCCAGTTTTGTCTAATTGATTAAACTTTGACGGACAATCAAATGAACACCAATATTTGATCAGCAGTTCATCCATTCAAGTCGCAACCGATTCCAACATCCTCAAGCTATCATAAAGCATCAAAGATAATCAAAAATGATTATGTGCACCTAAGCATGGCATCAGTGGCCTGTTAGTTATGCCTAGTTCATATTAACTAATAATTGTGATAGTATTGAATGATAAGGTGTAAAGAGTAGTCTAGCAAATAAAAGTCACTGGCAATTTACATGTATCAGAAATGGGTCAGATTTAAATTTGAAGCATCAAAAAAGCTGAGGGTACACATCTGTTGAGAACCCTTGTGACCTTTCAATTTATTTTGTTACTTTCACTGTTTAATTGATAAGCAAATCAAAGGCAATTTAATGATATCTTGGACATCCTATTACTCGTGTCCAATTGCTCAGAGAATGAGCTGGTCAAAATGTTTGAACTAACTGTCATGTCCCTCAAACACAGGGATTTATAGAAGCCTGCCCAACACACACACACACATCTTCCTCGATAACTAGTGCACAACAAGGGTCAGAAAACATGAGACTGCATTATCAGCAAGCTACCGATGGACCTCTGAAAAGTTAAAAGAAGGGGGTACCATCCCATCAAGACATTGGGAAGACCATGGAATGGGTTTGGTAATGACACTGTTTAATAGCCGAATACCTGTTTTATAATTGCATTTGGAATAGTTGTCAATAAACAGCCTTTTATGATAAAACATTTCAGTTTTCATTGTAAATTATCTATATCTTCAAGAGTTACCAACCTCTGAAAGATTATGAAAAACAACTCCCAAGTGGTTTCAATACATCACATAACATGTATTTTGCTGTGTACTTACAAAACATTGTGTATTACCTCACTGCTTTTTGCACAACAAAACAAGATTCCTTTTGTTCAGATAGTTGAAGCATATGTTTCATGTGAAAACTGTCAGTGTTAAGCTTCAATTTTTAAACATTGTTTTATTAGTGAAATATTGATTGATGCTGTGATTTCATTGCAAGTATTATTCCTGTCATAACTAGGTAAGTTGCTAGTGTCATATTGCTGTGCTTCAGTTCCTGTCAAAACTACGCAAGTTGCTAGTGTCACATTGCCACACTTGAGTTCCTTTCGTAACTAGGCAAGTTGCTAATGTCACATTGCCACACTTCAGTTCTTGTCATAACGGGGGAAGTTGCTAGTGTCATTACCATGCTTCAGTTCCTGTCATAACTAGGCAGGTTGCTAGTGTTGATGCCACACTTAAGTTCCTGATATAACTAGGCAAGCTGCTAGTGTAATTGCCACACTTCAGTTCCTGTCCTAACTTGGCAAGTTCTTAGTGTCATTGCCATGCTTCATTTGTGATGTACAAGCTTTAATTCTCATTATCAGTAATTGTACTAAATTTGTAAAAAAATTGTTGCAGGTAAGTGGCATCACATTCAAGTGCACATTATGTTTTTGAGATTGAACGTAGCCCTGCAGTGACAGAGATTTCTTTTATTTAATGAATGTCAAGGAAATACACAAGTTGTAATTTATTCGTTGATTTTCTAATTTAAACACAAAACTGGTTCCAAAGACTGGGAATTATTATAATAAATGCTTGTAGGTTGGTGAACATTTAGGTTAAGTGAAAGCATGATATGGAATGAAAAATTCCATAGTGCAGCTTATTTTTGGTGAATCAGATATTCAGACATATTAATACTATGATGAGTTACTGGAGCACTTTATAAAACATTTACTACAGTGAAGTAAGTGCGCAAAGAATTGATCATAGTAAGGTCAGATGACAAAGTTACCAAGATGGCAAACAGTCAAAGCAAATAAGATTATTTGATTGTCTTTTAATATTACTAGTATATTAAGTACTTTAATCTACTTTTCTCTGTCTATTTAAAATATTGTATGTCTCCCAGATTTGGAGCGTATGGGATGCCCCCTGCCCTTGAGATTTTATGTATAACACTGATCATATCAAGAATAACGAAATTCGACTAGGAGATGCATCCTGACATTCATTACATTAGTAGATTATTATGGCGCATGTTTTATGCTTCACTGACTTGGAGGACTGTGTGATGCAATGTCCCCTACATCCTCTATGCGATACTGATCATGTCAAGAATGGTGAAATTTGATGAGGGGATGCATCTTGATATGTACTATTCCCTCATTGCAGTGTTAGATTATTTTGGCCAATAGTTTGTGCTCTGCTGACTTGGGTTACAGTTTGTGTTTGACATTCATTTCTCACCCACTGTTCATGCTAGAATCATGAAATTGAATATGATATGCATCTATGTTACTTCCACATCCTTGCAATAAAAGAAGGTAACAGTGACCTGTTGTTCATCTTTTACTAACTGCAGTTAACGTTTTGCATTTAGCTCAAGACTACATGCTATCTACATACATGTACTCTCCTGCCTTGGATCATGAGGGGACAGACATAGACAGATTTCACATAGAGTTGGTTTGCATTACATAATAAGAAATATTAGCTTATTGGGGCAGTTTTACTGAGCACAGTATAACAAATATAATAGCATTTAATTTTAAGAATCCAAAACACATGATACATACATACATACATACATACATACATACATACATGCATGCATGCATGCATGCATACATACATACATGCATACTTCTTTTCCTTGTTACTAAATATCATGTTTCTAATCTTAAAATACAATCACCTGCCAGGTGTAATTTATATTCAAAGATTAAATGCTGAGAAATCAAATTATATTAATTGATTTTATAATAAATTGCATACAACAATAAAATATACATGTGTGATGACTAAGACAGTAACTCAAAGCTATAATTTACAAGACCTAAACTATAGCTCTAACTATGTAAAAAAAAACTGAGAGCAGTAACTTTTTCTGTGTCTTCATGTGGAGTATTGACACAATACACTCCTGGACAATGTCATTTACAGTGATTTAAAATTGTAAAAATAAGAGATTGTTAGAGAATTATTAAGGTGATTATTCCAGAATGTAGCCACTGATTACCTAAAAGATTGTAGATTGGATGCTCTAAGATTTGGAGCATCCAGGTTGATTACATACCAAAATGATTGTAGCCCATACCTGGATGGTCGATCATTGGATTCAGAAAGTTGTTTACATAACTTAAAGACTTTAACATAATACCTGGATGTTCTGATATTGGGAGTCTCCAAGGTGTTTCCATACCTAAAAGAGTAAGAAGTTTTGGAAACTATCAGATCATTTAAGAATGTTGGTGATGCATCTTGGTAGTACTATACCTGTACTGCAAAAAGATGTCTCTGAGCACCATATTTCATGGTTCAGTGACTTTGTTGAAATTTGTGCTTAGTTTATTTTTTGGGTGCTGTTTATGGTCCATTGTGAAACTTGATAATTGGATGTATCTCAGCTAGTATTACACCTTTACAACCATGACAGAGGTGACTGGCCAACATGTTAGGCTTCACTCACATGGGTTCAGTATTTGTGTTTAGCTAATGGCCACACCAAAGGCACTTTCTGGCCAATTTTGGTACGAATGACTATACATTGTATATTGTGATACCTTGTAGGTTAAATGTGTATTTGTGCATGTAAATGAATATAGAATTTTAGATAGGTAGACATCATGCCCCATGCATTTCTTGTGAGGACTCAGCTATAATGGCTAATTAAGGTAATTAATGAATGAACTAGGCTTGTAACACTGGCAGTCACTTCGAGCCTGTGATTTTCACCCAGTAAAACATGGCTTCTAGAGCTGGATAGTGACAACAACTTCTGAAACAGATTTTAAGAAAAATGATTTTTTTAAAAACAGATACAAGAGAGCACCCCATTTGCAATTAATCTGTGGTTTTATTCAGCTCATTATAATAGTACAGCAACTTGATGTAATAATAATGCTCTTTTTCATTGTTTTATTATTTATTGTTTATTATTGTATGCCCAATCACACTGTTAAAATTTGTATGTACATGGTTTAATGTATATCACCACAATACTGGTCATATAATACTGATTAAAAATTGAAAGTGTTAAATTTTACAAAGAATAAAAGTATGATGTAAAGATTAAAAAATTTTAAAATAAATGTTCAGTTGTGAAAGGGGCCAACATTTTTTTGTCAAGATCACTTTAGCCATTTATTATGGATGTATTTTCTCTGGGCAATTATTTTACAATGGTTACTGGAGACCACTTAAAGGTTCTTAGAGCGGAGTTATGTAATTACTGAATGCCCACAGGTACTTGTCGGCATGAATAAATGAATGAAATTCCATGTATTTTCAACTCAGTCATGAGAACATTTTACTACCACATTGAAATTTATTGGCTGATTGCTTTGTAAAGTAAACAAGTTTATTTTGTATTTCATCTCATAAAGGTAGTAAAGGTAGTACCTTGGTGTGTCACTTGTTTTCAGTAGTTAAATATTTTCAGGGTTACTTTCATTTGCATTAACAAAGTCATGCAACAATTTTGCTGAATCAAAAAAGAAAACAATATTTTTTATATTTAGTGTAATGAGTATATCTTGTTTTTGTAGTATTTATCTTAAACATGTGTGAAAGCTGTTTTAAGTGACTTGTTGTAAACATGAAGTTGACCACTGTACACACACTTGCCCTTTTCTGGCACAGGAGTAAAGTCACTTCACATGAATAATTTGAGACCAGGCAGAATGGACCCATCTGAACAATCATCTGAGGCAGTTTCTGTATATACTTACATGCTTTTTTAGGTATATCCCACATCTCCAGCATCCACATGATTCAAATTGAACTACAGTCCCTTACATGTGTAATTAGCAGCCAGCCACCTAATATCACAGGTGGCAAGACTGGGACTCAGATTTGGGACACTATGCCTGGGTGCTCAACATAAGTTACCAGCCATTTTCAGAGCTTTATTTAGCCACTTTAATATTGATGTATAATGACTCTATAGTGTTATTTCAAAATTTTGAATAGACTGGATTACAGACATTAAAGTGTTGTAAAGGAGATGGTATAAAATAAATCTTGAAACCCTTGGATTTTCATGTATTTTGATTATAAGGACCCTTTGTGTTCAGAATATCTACACCATACAGTAATAGGTTTATTCTCTAAAAGTTAACTTTATACATTTAGATTGCATTATTTGTCAATTCATTGTTGGTTTTATTTGAAATTTATGCAGGTTTCATTTTTACTGAATAAAGATTTTAGGAAAGTTAAATAGGTTGCATTGTTGAAAATATTAATTTCTATATCTTTATATGGAACTGTTTTGTCTTACATTTGCTTTTATTATTGCTGCCGTTCTTGCAAGCCAAAATACTTTTCCTCTCTATTTCAAGTTGGCCATATTCGTCAGATTGGTACATATGTCGGCAATGATGCAATAGTGGCATTTGCAAGACTACATCAAGTTAGCATTGTAATCCACCAACTCAGTGCACCATTTTTGCTGGTAAGTATTGGAGATTTTTTCTTGATAAAGCCTTTTAAACATTATTGATTTGAAAATTGGCCTGCTCTGATTTTAAAATGTGTTCTTTTTCAATTGCTCTGGCATTTCCCCACCTTTTGTTCCAAATTTATTTTTATAACACACTATGTCCAGCAACTGCATAATTGCAGGCAGTTGTAGATATGGAGATAGAGAACAAAGAGAGGCAAATATAGCATGCATTTTCTTTCTTGTAATTAGTGCATTTAGACAGATAGATTGGATAAATACATATAGAATTTCAGTTCACTGTACATAAAAAGTATTATATGTACCTTTAGTGTTAACAAGCTGTAAATAAGTAAAGTCAAATATTTTGCATTTGAAGACACTGATTACATGTAATTATCAATTTAAAACTTGCTAACATCTGCCAGAATTTCCTTTTTCAGAAATATGTATACCAACTTGGAGATGTTAAATCAGTAAATAAATGTTTTTAATTTTGATGTGTTTTGTTAAAGTTTTTTCATTATTAAAATTCCTTGATTTGCTCTTTTCAATATTATCATGGGATGAATGATTATACAACAAAGACAAAGTGGTCTTAGGCACTCTCCATTACAGATCACTGCCATCTCACCTCTGTCTGTGTGGGTTCAAGTCTTGGACTTTTAATTTCCATGAGGCAGCCAGACTTTGAGTACCTATGATTGTGTGTCACAAGCTTCCTCTTCTCATATTTGTTGCTCCATGTTTGTTTTTCTTTGTCATAAGTCTAAGAAAATGTTTTTATCTTTTGTCATAAGTCATAGAAAATGCAATATTAGATATCTTCAGATGAAAAATATCTTCTAAGTAAAAGCTTATGTACAAGTTTCAGAAATTAGCATGCAGCACATAAAAAAATGGAAATGACATGATTGTTATTGAATATTTTTAAGAAACAGTTTTTGTCTGTGAGATGGGGAGTCTTAATTTTTGGGAGTATTTTCAGTCCCTAATGGTTGTCACTCCACTTCATTTTATGCCATTTTGAAGGGAGGTGAATTCATGACCCTTGGTTGGCAAAGATGTATTGGGCATACTTTTCTTTTCACTAGAAGCAATTATAAATTAGGATTGGTTTACGGTTAACATAGCTAGTAGCTGTTTATTGGAAGTGTACAATAGAGCTTTCTCACTGACATTAGGGCCAGCAGTATACAATGTAGTTGTATTTGCCTTTTTAAGAAAGTGAATGACCTTTACAACAACATACTATGGGCCCCCTTTTGTGGTTTATTCATGCCCTAGTTCACACTCCTATAATTACAGTTTTGGCAAATGTGACCAGCAAAGTTATATCTGTAATAAATTACTGAAAAGTTGATTTTAGATTGTGTATTTTTACCTGGAAAACAATGTTATTGTTATTATTTTTCTTATTATTTTAAGTATTATTGTATAGGATATATATATATATCTATATATATATATCTATATATATATATATATATATATATATATATATATATATATACCTTTAAGTGATTCATAAATTTAAATAGTTAGCCAAATGAAAGCCTAATGAATTATATTCTGACCAGTTTAAATGATTATGAAAATTGACCTTTTGTTAGAATTTAATTTCTGTGACTTTGTACTATTACAGAATATGTAAAAAAAGTATTACAGAAGGAATCATTGTTTTTGAGCTTACCTTAAGCTTGACAGTGCAGTCACTTTGGTATCATATGTATATTGGTATCATATGTATATTGGTATCATATGTATATTGGTATCATATGTATATTGGTATCATATGTATATTGGTATCATATGTATATTGGTCTTTAAGTCTATATTTCCATCCAAACCTTAAAGATCAAAGCCCCAATGCTGCAATTTCTCATAAAATTTAATCATTCTTCCAATCTAAAGTTTGGAAGGAAGGGAATGATTTGTTAAAAGCTATCTGACATAAACCATTATTTGAAATAATCAAGATGTTAGGCTTAAATGATGTTCAGATATTCAGTTTAGAATTAAGAGGTGCCACCCCTTAATTCAGTCAATGAAATAAATTGTAATTACAGTCTTTTTCTGGAATGCTCCAAAATTAGTAATGTGATACATTCAACAAATTCTGTTCGCGAGTAATCTAATAATGACAACATTCGTATGTGGCACACAAAATGATTCCCTAAGAAATGATGAGAGGTAAGGCTGTTTTTTTTTAAGTGGATCTGAGAAGAAAAAGCATTATGGGTGAACTTGGACTGAAGACAATCCATTCTTATGTTTATATTGGTGACATCATCATATATTGTGTACCAGCTTTTGACAGAAATTGGTTGACCTGCGGGTGTTGGTGGTCAACATCCGGTTCATTCATACTCATGTGGAAAATGGCAGGGTATCTCAGTTCAACAAGAAATTACCTGACTCATAGTGTGATAAACGTCGATATTATCTGATATTAATGGAACCCAACAATGTTTAGGACCATTATTTTTCAGTATTCAGTGTTATTGAGATGATTGGCATTGGGGCTATATTCTGAATGTTCTGGTTTTTTGTGTATGTCCTTTCAAGCTAAATGGGGTTGGGGGCTCAATGGAAGAGGGATCTTGTGATACGTATTGTAATATCAACTTATTAGTCTAATGAAAACATTGCAAATGGTGTGCTTGATATTAATTAAACATACATGTACAAGATATTTATTAAACTTACATGTACTTGATACTAATTAAACACACATGTACTTAATATTAATTAAACATGCATGAACTTGATACTAATTAAACATACATGTACTTCAGATTAATTAAACATATACTTCATATTAACTAAACATGTATCTTAAGTGTAAGTGGTACATATGGCGTGATTTTATAGTTTTAAAACATTTATTATTACATCATGGTCCTGCACACAAATGATACACTACAGTTTTCCCTTAATATAATTCCATTCAGTATACTGCAGCTGTTGCTTTTACAATGTAGATAAAGTTATCATTCACACATCTCACCTCTTTTTGAGTTCAGGTCTCAGCTTGACCAACATGAAAGTTTGCCACTAGCTTCCCATGGGTCAGTGGTTCCTCCTGGGGTCATCCTGAATTCTTCTTCACCAAGTATACTGGCTGCCACTTATAGTCGATCACATCGCAAAAAATTGTTAAACCCCACAAAACTGAGCAAACATTAGAAACTCATACAGGGATTAAAGTAAGTGTTGATTGCTGTTAATCTTGTCAATGGACACTGCGAAGATCTGTAGACTGAAAGGAAGCTGCTAGCAAACTTTCTCACATATCCACATTGTTTGAGCCAAACCCATGAGGACAGAGGTGAGGTATGAGTAATCTGTAAAGGCTAACACCTTGGACCTCATGGCAACATGGGTCTTCATGTTGAATTTCTAAAGAAATTAAAAATTTTACATTTAATTATGCATGCTTTAAAAAAGCAATTCATCAGTGACAAAATAACAAGACTTTTTATAAAATAACTGATCAAGCTTTTAATACATAAGAGGCATTATGCCTCCTTCCGAAACTTTATATCAATAAATGAATTAAGTCATGTATAATGAATGAACAAACAAAAGAGCAAATAGCTTTGAACATGTTTGTATTCTTTGCCCAAAGCCAATGGTGAAATATTCATTAAATCCAGCTTCAAGGCACATTGTTTTGATTATTTGTAATAGTTTATTCAATGGTTTTGATGAAATATTTCAGTCAAAACATGAAACAAAGGTCTATTATACATAGGTCCCTCACATACCATTTAAGTATAACTGTTGTTAATTAGATAACCTGTGAGTATTACCTGGTTCTGAACTGTCTTATTCTCCAGACAGTAATTTTCCTCTGATTTAATCCTTGTGCAAAATTCTTCAGTTTTCAGTAACACCTCTGTTTAGAATAAGGTTTCCAACTGATACATTTAAGCTGTTACAAGCAAGTACAGTAAAACCTGTTGACGGTGGCCATCAATGAGAAATGGCCAAGTGGCCTATGTAGACAGGCGACCTCTGAAAGCAGGCTCAATTCAAACTAGGTTCAAGACATGCATATACTATGCACCAAATAGCACAAGAATTATTATTATTAATAGTATCATTATTATTATTATTTCACATTTATTATTATTATTATTAGTAGTAGTAGTAGTAGTCAACCGCTCCGGTGGCCTAGTGGTTAGAGTGTTTGCCTCGGATACAGGAGGTGTGGGTTCTAATCCCGACGTGGTGTCAGGATAATGTGACTGGGTGGGACATCATGCTATATGTATGCTGTATGATGCCCCAGTGCTAGGCATCACCATAAACTGCCACACTGCAGACATCGTGGCGATATGACTGAAAAATTGCTAAAGCTACATAAAAAAAAATCACACACACACACACATTAGTGGTAGTCTGCTATCAAGATACGTGTACTTAGTGTAGCTATTTAGCAAACAAAGAATAATAACACAATAATAAAATAAAAAGTTCTACACAAGATCACTGTATCCTCACTCTGATCCATCATGTACATTACGTCATCACTGTCATTCTCGAATCATTGTCACATATGTCGAAGTTTCTATCAATTTTTTTTTCAGTAACACAGGGCTGACATTTTGCTAGGTCTTTTGAGTTTAATTAGGCATAAAAACAGGTGATCACACTTCAAACAGTTGATGGATTAAGCAGTTGCTCATACTCACTGAGATAAAATGACAGTTGGCTATGATGACCTTTGATGATTAGTGAATATCAAAAAAAGCTTTTTGATTCACATAATATACCTTTATTTATACTATGCCATGCTCATCAAACAAAAGAAGTTTAATTTGCATACTTGGAGTGGTCAGTGCTGATACACATTAGTGACTACAGAAAGCAGAGTGAAACCATTGCTTGATTAAGAAATACATGGCTGCCAAATGCAGAAGATAGGGTAAAACCACAGCTTGGTTGTGAAACACATGGCTGCCTGCTATGGAAGACAGGTGGCTGCTGATTACATTACATTTATACAGGAAATTTGCGGGGAACAAATTAGAATGGCCATTGTGACCTGGTAACTGTTGAATTCATGTGACCATTAGGACAGGTTTGACTGTATATATAGTATATCAGTACATGTACTACGAATGATATTTAATCTCAGCTTCATTGTCTTAGTATCCAGATTAACATTATATGAGGCTGAGATTTAAGCATGTTTCAGTTTTTGTGACCTTTTTACAACATTGTATTTATTAAATATCTGTCAGGGTTCAGCTTTGATATGTGAGTTGTATGTAGTTACAAAACAATTATTGCTTTGGGATTATGGTATGAGAATTTTCAATTTATGTAGAGCCAGAATTTCTTTTCATTTTAGATCCAGGGATGTCAGAACCCTAAAGCCAAGCAGCTTCACATTGCCTACCACAATGGGGATCACTACTCCAGTGTCAGAAGGGTCAATGACAACACAGAATCCCCAGCAAACATTAGGATAGAGGTGATACAGAGAATCCAGACTGAGATTAAGGATACTTTATGATAGATTTAATCAATGCATTTCTGAGTGTTTTATGAGCACTTGCATTCTTTTCAGATTGAATTGAAAACCTGTTTTTCTTTGGTAAGTTGGAATAGGAATTGAACTCATCATTTTGGTAAAGAATCTGACAAACTGGGGAGAAGATTTACAAAAGAAATTTGCTAAAATTGGTAATTCTGTATGATTTTGAAACCTTTCTCAATGAGACACGGGTTCATTTTTTGCCTTCTAGGACCCCTAAAAAGCCTATAAACTCCATATAAATACACCAGAATTCTGATTTGTGTCTAAATTATTGCATTCTGGTTTTTGCACCATTTCTTATGTATAAGATAATATATTTAAAACACACACTTCTCATAGCTGGTGCATTTGATAATAAGCAGATTGCCCTTACTTAGCACTTTTCACATTTTAAATTCTTTTCTTGGCCAGGTCAAAGACCACAGAGACTCAGCTCATTCATCTTTAGAGCACAAAAATAGTTATATGAAAGATGGTGTAGTACGAGCTGTTAGAGATACAGATAGACTGACTGAAGAAGTTAGACAGGCCACAGGCTGTGATGTAAGGAAATGGAATAAAATACATTCATATAAAACATGAAAGAGACCAAGAGGGAGAGGGTGGGATTTGTCTTAAGATTGATTTATGTATTTAGTCTTTGGATTGCCTGTGCAAAGTTAGCAAAGGTCCGACATTCTTTTTCTCAAAATACATTGAGCATTTTCAAATTACAATATCTTAAATATCACAAAATTGAGATTAAACTGTATGATGAACCATCCTGCATACTAGACAGTTTCTTTGCTAATATCCTTTTATTGTTGTGAAAAATCGGGCTGCAAATTATAGTAAACTGTGTACCTAGTGACTTAGTTACAAGTTAAGTCAGCAATTTCACTTGTGTGAGTATTTTGTTTTACATCAGTTAGAATTTGTATTATTTAATGCTCATGTATAGTATAGACAGGTAATACAATTTCATATATAAGACCAGTTACTCTGGATGAATAACATTGCACCCAGTAAAATTCTGCATATTTTTTAGGATGAAGAAAGGATATTGGATGCCTTGTTGGACAGTAGTTATGATGTGGATGCTGCCATTGCCATCATTCTTCAAGAAATGGAGACAGTCAGTGGTAAGATGGAAAGAGTTGTCAATAGTAAGATTTTGGAGCTGACTCTTTATTAATGGAGACTGTCAGTGGTAAGATTTTGGAGCTGACTCTTTATTAATGGAGACTGTCAGTGGTAAGATTTTGGAGCTGACTCTATATTAATGGAGACTGTCAGTGGTAAGATTTTGGAGCTGACTCTTTATTAATGGAGACTGTCAGTGGTAAGATTTTGGAGCTGACTCTTTATTAATAGAGACTGTCAGTGGTAAGATTTTGGAGCTGACTCTATATTAATGGAGACTGTCAGTGGTAAGATTTTGGAGCTGACTCTATATTAATGGAGACTGTCAGTGGTAAGATTTTGGAGCTGACTCTTTATTAATAGAGACTGTCAGTGGTAAGATTTTGGAGCTGACTCTTTATTAATGGAGACTGTCAGTGGTAAGATTTTGGAGCTGACTCTATATTAATGGAGACAGTCAGTGGTAAGATTTTGGAGCTGACTATATTAATGGAGACAGTCACTGGTAAGATTTTGGAGCTGACTCTTTATTAATGGAGACTGTCAGTGGTAAGATTTTGGAGCTGACTCTATATTAATGGAGACTAAGTGGTGGGATCTAGAGAGCTGGCTTTTTATTAATGCATACCATCAATGGTAAGATGTAGAGAGCTGACTCGTTATTAATTGAGACTGTCAGTGGTAAGATCTGGAGGGCTGACTGTTATGTTGAAATTAATTTAAAAATAAAACAGAAATTTTAGTTACCAAGGTACTGCATGGTTATGCTGATTGGCACAGCTTTTTCCTAAGCTTGAAGTAAAACAAGGAAGACAACTCTTCCAGTTTGAAGGTTTTTCTTTTATCACTGATGGAGCCAAACTGATTCTCTTGTGTTGCCCTCTGTATGAAGGTGAGACTTTTGCTTTTCTCAGCTTGGTTACATAATGTGTTACATTTACAAGTATCGGTGATAATATCATCACATCAGTGATAGTCTTCATGCTGTATGTATGCCTTGACAAAAAGAATTACACAGCTTGTAAAGATTGAAATTTGTCTGCCTGAATCTAATTCCAAATAATATGTGAAATGGTTTTGGACCATAAATTTAGCAATGGACAGAAGGTAATTGGTTTTAAATCCACTCATGAAATGTATTTTTGTTTTATTTAATTTATCATTCTGCATTTTGCTTCAATGATTTTTGTTTTCTTCAAAGTGTATTAATCACTTAATTTACATTCATTCATTGTTTTGTTTACATTTATGCTGCATTACAGTCTTGTTTCACTGGCAGAATTGCCCATTTTGGGCATGTAAATAGATCAACAGATCCACACAGAAGGCCATATGTAATTCACCTTGATTCTTAAAAACATCATACTAACTGTGTAGTTTCAAAGTCCAGTCTTTTCATATGTTGGTGTACAGTTTGACATGCATCAGTGAATACCCACGTATTCCTGTAATAGAATAATGGAGTCTAACTTCTGTTGGCAGGTGCTGCATATGAGACTTCACAAGAAACTTTTACTGATAGTGGAATATTTATTGACGGAGCCTCAAGTCAGGGACATGTTACTCAAGTAGCAGTGGAGCATGGTAGTAAAGGCCATTTACGTGAAAGCAGTCTAGGTGGCAGTTCAGGATATGGTTCAATTAGCAGTCATAATGGTGGAGCTAGGAGCAAACTACCAATAGCTACTAAGGTATAAAATATTTTAGCTATGTGATGTATCTTGCATAAAAATGTGTTTAAAATATATTGTTTAAACCTGACTGGTTCATTGCAAACTGTTCTCATGGTATTAATTGGGATCAGACATGTTTTGCAGCTGATCCGTGGAAAGCTGCTTGATGTTGCTATTTCTTCTTCAGATGCATGGCATTGTCTTAATGTGTTTGGAGTCCTTCCACTGCCTTGCAAATTCAGCCCTACCAAGTGAAAAAGACTTTAACGACATCTTTTCGCTTGTTTAGCTTTAAAGGTGCATAAACATCATCAGTTTGAGAAGCTGGATGTCATACAAGATTGGTCTCTTCATAGAGAGATTGATGCCAAATCCTGTAATTTGCTATTTACTGTTTCTGTTCATGCCTTGTCAGAGATTTTGCAATTACCTCCCAATTTGTGTTCTTTCTCAGGTTAAAGCGATCCAAGGAGTTTTCGCTGCTCATGGGAAGTATTTGTATACTCATCTGTTTTCTCACTGAAATTTAGTGACCACTCTGGTGGCTGAAGTGATTAGAGTGACTGCCTTTGATGTGGGGGATCCTGGGTTTGAACTCCATCCGAGTCATACCAAAGACTTATAAAAATAGGACTCACAGCTGCCTCACTAGGCACTCAGCATTAAGAGGTTAGTGCTAGGACTGGTCAGCCTGGTGTCAGTTTAATGTGACAGGGTGGGACATGACGCTAAATGTCAGCAGCATGATGCCCAAGTGCTAGACACTGCTCTAAACTGCAAAACTGCAGGCATCGTAGCGATATGACTAAAAAATTGTTAAAGCTTCGTTAAAAATCCAAATCACGCACACCCATGCACACACTGAAATTTAGTCTTAATTGTGGGCCTATATTCCATATCGTTTGTCTATATCATTGATTGTAAGTGATATAATGATATTTTTAATTATCCTTTTTTATGGTCAGTATTATTTACACTCAATCTCAGTACTCCTGCTTATCACGACTTGTTTTAAGTAAACAATTTCCAATATACACTGCTGTAATTAGACTAATTAATCCAACCTGCCAATTTTTGAGACATCATTATTTCAACATTTGTCATAAAATTAAATAGAGAATAAATTTCCAGACCTCAGGCATATGTTTTTTAAAACTGACAAAAAATAAAATTCAAATTGGAATGTTTTACCTGTATTGAAAAACTGGTGATAGAGTTGTCTACCATCAGGTCATGAAACCGCTTTAATTATTCTAATTAATATGAGTTATCTGCAACTCGTGGTCAGGTAGTTCCCTAAACAAAGCTAGATGCAAGCTTGCTAAGTGCATTAAAGGAAGAATGAACATTCATCTTCAAACACTGTAAAATCAGTGGTCATCAGTGTTACATAAAACCAACATGTAATTGCAGGCTTGATTTAGTTTACCACTGGAGAACATACAAAAGGAGACAAAGTAGCATTGGACATTTAGTTTATATGTTATTAACATGAATTAACTTCTACGATATAAACATTTAATTGTGTATGCAGGTTATTATCTTTGTTCACTCTTGTTCATTAAACTGGGTTTATATTTATTTGCGATAAAGCAGTATTCCATAATTATGTATTTGTTTTTAAAAAAAAAATGGATTATCTTTAAGATTTTTGGAGCCAATGTAATATGAAAAGATGTAAGTTGTTTCTGTGGCAGATTATGTTGTCAAAGCTATGAACAATATTGATTATTAGAACTGGGTCATATTTCATCAATAATTTTTTAGCATGACTTATTACCAACTGTAGTACATGTACTGGATGAAATAATTGTCATAGTTTTATCAACAAAAACAAAAAGAAAGACATAAATGCAACCAGAAATTATTATTTCTTAAAGAAAACACTGAAACATTATCATGAAAGAGTTTTTTATTGGCAAGCAAAGATGTAGTACAGCCAGGTTTACCTACATAGACCACTTTGACCAGCATTGAATTTGCAGGTTGCATAGATACACAATCCTTACAATAACAGTGTTTCATTTTCTGGACAAAATATTGAGAAATATCGATAATTGTCATTAGTACATGAATTATCTGGACAGAGAGAAGAGTAGATATTTTTTATTATTGTGAGATTTAAAAATTTTGAGCTGCTGACCACACTTAATAAATCTGTACACTCTGGTCAGATGATAGATGGGTGATGATTTTGGTAAATTATTTGTTCAAGACCAGCAAGATAGCCCCATTATGGTCCAACTTCCTGATGCCATATGGACATTCTTTGCCACCTTGGGTCCCCCACATGACTCCAACATCAGCTTTGCCCACTTTGTCATGACCCTTTCAAGTCATACCCGTTCTGGACAGATGTCAGGGTCATTACCACTATGGTACTATGGCCCATGTTGAGTAGCTCTGGAGAACCCCATTAGTGCACACCTATATACCAGTACCTGCTATTGTGTTGTGTCCCAAGATGAACCGTAATGAACCTTGGAACTTGATGTTGTACCATACTGGTACCTAGCAGTTAAAACAGCAGTACTGGCTTCATCTAATGCATTTACCTTTTCTTGATCTATGGTAACCATCTCAGACTGTTACCAATACTCAGAATTGATGCTTAGAGCAGTTAATTGTTTTCAGTCCTGCTTACCATTACACAAGGCTTTGTCATTCCACATTCTTAAAAGCAAAGATGAATAATCACAAATCCTTTATTATGTGCTCAGCCTGACCGTGTCTTTGAATAATTTGTCTTTCTCGAACAAGTCTTCCAACTACTGGCCCAGAATTCTTCCTCTTGCTACTCCAGTCATTTCTTCCAACAGAATGCCAGCATCTGTCAAAATTAGCATTTTTACTGCAGGTGGTTCTAGTCACTGGCATTTTGCTCTGCTTTGAGATGGAAATACAAGATCCTAGTGTCAGACAGGTCCTCAAAATGATGTTCCCCATGCAATTTCAGCTTGGCCTTTTGCAAAACTCACTTGTTTTCCGCACTGAAGTCCGAGTCAGTGATAGAGACATTGCAGGCTGAACGTGCCAGAGTTGTCATCTGTATGTATGGTCTGGGAATCCTTCTAAGATTTGCAGTGTCTGGTTCGAAGCATCATAGCTTTTGTTCCATGCTCATTCTGGTTTCTCTTTTAACAAGCTGAACATAGCCTTGAATTCATCATTTAGGTTTCCTTCAACAGACAAACCTGGCAGTCAGTCTCCTGCTTGGCTCATGTACTAAATGCACCAGCTCAACACTTGCTTTCCATTCCATATATGTTTCTGTTAGCCTCATTTTTCAGAGAGTGATGCCTTCCTATCTGCTTGTATGCTGCTCTTAGATCAACCTAGCATGGCCTTTATGTTCAACCCTTAATATTCAAATCCCAGTTGTATATTCCTCCCATTAAAAAAAATATGTACATTTTCTGAATATAGGAGGGATTTAACAAAGAAATAAGGTCTGGCTTGAAAATATGATGCACTATTTTCACTCATATTGTTATATTTTAAGCATGGTTCTGTTTTAAAAATTATGTTCTGCAATGTTATGGACTAGAGAAGATTCTGCTTCAAAGCCTCATGTTTGACATAGTCAGTTTGGTCTTCATACCTATAATATGTAGCATAAAATAATGGTGTTCAGGACTGAATTCCTTAACCAGTCTAAGTGATTTGATTTCTTTGCATATTTAGAGGACTCCTTAACAGAATCAGGGTTGTAATGTCAAGATATTTCAAGCACTTTTGTCTTATCTTTCAGGTCTTCACATATGAGATAATTTGAATAGACATATGTAATTTTGGTGATACAGTCTGTTGTTACAATTGAGGGTTAGAACTCATTCCAGTCAGCTTTAGGATACTTTATAATTTGGGTTGGTCATAGTTAGAGATTAATTTCTAGCAGTAATTGAGACTTGTTGTACTTTAACAAATTGTTGAAGTTAATAAATTTTGTCCATTCAGGCAGGTTTAGCAGCATGATATTGTAATAAATTTTGGAGATGCACATTTGGTTATAGCGCCTGGTTTAAGGAATTCTTATATTTGTGTGATTTTACTTGTTTGATTACTGGAATTCAGTGCAATGGAAATATTCCTTAGCCCGAAATAATTAGCCAATTATTAGGAGCAAACGTCACGGAGAGAAAGTGTTAGTGAGTTTCCATGATGCCATGGTCAATTAGTAGTGAATTCACACCCAAACCACATGACTGTCCCTGGCATAATGTAGTCCCTAATAAAATCTAGTAGTGTACCTTGGTGTTGTGACTGCAGTGGCAATATTTACGTTAGGAAACCGGTAAATTACACAATGGAATAAACAAGAAGGCACTCTGCATATACCGTTTATGTCGCCATGGTGGCAAATGTGATGTAGTTGTATTGGCGTAATGTGCCTTGGAACCATGGATTGAATGGCCTAAGGTGGCGTAGTTAAAATAGTTCCCTGAGTTAGGGGATAGTTGTAGAGTTTCTACAGCTTGAACTGCTGACGGTACGGAAAGTGATGAAGGGAAACTATTCAAACGTGCGGTTGATAGATATTTGGCAAGTTGGGAAATCTGTGGTTTTACATTGATTAGAGTAAAATTTATGTATAGAATGGACACATCTGGCTTTCTAATTTACAACTAAAGTTGTATAGAAGTCTCTGGAAATTTGGGGTAAACATATGACTTCTAGTGGGAATCACGCCAGGGTTTGACACCGCTCGGTCAAGCAAAGACCCCTGGCTTGTAACAATATCTACTGCAATTTGTGGACTTGTCCAGAGTGTACAGCAGATGAAACAGTTATGTTATTTAGGGCCAGTCACAGTGGATATTTGGGTACTAAGAACATTTGTCATCAATTCCAATACTTGTACAAGAATGCGCTGACTTAGTTTTTCAAATAAAAAGAAAAACAACACCAGAATTGCAGCCAGAATTCTATATTTGTAAATAAAACACTTACATATTATTATGTAAGTGTTCTTTAAGGGAAACAGAAATTTTACTTATTGTTAATTCTTTGTAAGTTTTAGTTTATGATTAGAGTTTACTGATATTGACATTGAGTTTATCTGTATTGTAGAGTACAGAAAAGATTTCATCCAAGCATAAGAAAGAGATAAAGAAGCTAGAGAAGAAGAAGCGAGCAGAGGAAAGGCATCGTCAAAAGTTTCTGGGAGGCAAACCCCAGCAACTTAGCAGTGATGATGAGGAAGGCGTGGTGACAGTCATCACCAGAGATCTACAGATTGCAAAGATTTAGAACTATTTGTGCAAATGACTCATGCATATACTCTGTCACATCTATACCAAATAGCTGAGATTTGCTCATATATCTAAATCATTTATATTTTCAGTTTAATGTGTAACTGATTTACATATGATGTGATTGTCTATTGGGGCACAGGTCCAGTAGGTCTAATATTAATGTATTGCCAACTTACTAAACAATTGTGGTATGATCAGCAAATCATTCATACCTCCTGTAAATGATCTGTCCAGGAAGAGACATTTAAATTAATAAAAATTGTATGCAGCATTGGTCATTTTTGAAATGAAGAGAAAATTACCTGGCAGGTACCCTCAGTAAAAAAATCCAGCATGGGGAGATCTTCCAGTTTACATCCATTAATACCACTGCAGTTAAGCAATTAAATGAAAATGGTTTAGGTTCAGGCCTATTGTTATGTACAATTGAACCATTCCTAGACTTCCTGAATACTTTTTATATTACTGTTTACCATAAATTGTTTTCAGCCAGTAAGTAAGCTTTATTATTTAAAAGATGGTATTGAATATATAGCCACGTAGGCTGGTTGCCTGAGCTAATGCATTTGAAAACATCTTGTAATTCAGTCAGTTTTGTTGCACTAAAGTATTTGACAATGTATTCTTATTAGTTTGTTAAACTGCAAATCACACATCAGTAAAAACCTGTTAATGACAGAGAATGTTTCCTTCAGTTGGTATAAATGTTGACATTGGATTTAAATGGCTGAGTTATCACCCTGTTTTAAGTGCCATTAAAAACCATTCAGACAACCAACATCAGTGTAAAGGAAATATTGGGTATTTTTGACTCTTATGATGTATAGGCATTGTGTATTCAAAATGTCACTGTAATGTGTCTATTTTTATCAAGCCCACCATAACCAAAGTTGGACATGGCAATGACTTTGGTGTCCATGTGCATGTCTGTCCACATTGTAACTTAACCTCAGTGTAAAAAATTTGTATTTGGTGCATTTCCAAAGTAGAGCTGTCCACAGGGTCATGTTAACTGTAATGTGACTACGTACAACACAAATTTAATTAAAGTCTGTAATCAACACACTGTTAACATTTGTCACCTGTGCATTGATACTGTGAATATGCATTAAAGGTATATAATGACATCAATAACCATCATGGTCATGGCAACTTATATGAGCTACAGTACCAGCCTGAGTGTGGTTGCATATTAAATACCCAGTTTAAGAGAATGAAGGTAACTGATTGGCTGAAAATACTTAAATATCAAACATAATTTTTCAGTTGAATCCCACATATGGGTTAATTAATAGTAGTCTTGGATCTAAAATGATTTTTTTTTATCACTTAATCACTGTCACTGCACAGACAGTCTCTGCTGTAAATGAGATCTCACTGGACCTGATTTTGATACTGGGAACTTCAAGGGAATTTTCTCAAAAACAACCATGCAGCATATAATTTTCATCCTTTTTGAAGTCTGGAACAAATCACTCATATGATATAAGAGTGTTTAGCAACTTTATATTTACTGAATTTTCTGTGCTATCATAGTTAGATGATATTAGGAATTATTATAAAAATATTGGCCAGATTTTGTTGAATTATGGATATATATATATATATATATATATATATATATATATATATATATATATATATATATATATATATATATATATATATTGTGCATGTAGTCCCACATATGTCTACACAAGTATTTTTACTGTGTACTTGATGAACTTATATTTTTGTTACCAATGGCAGTTGTTGACTCAGTGAGCAGTGCTTGTGATTCTCCATTGTTGGAAAAAAATCTTTTTCTTATGATGATTCCAGTTTACAAATGTGTAACCATGACCTACTGTTTTTCATAACACCGTTTGTGTTATATTTTTTGCTTGAGAGATTTGTTCCAGAATAGGTGTGCAGGGCATTTTTGCTATAAATTGTGTAATGTGATATAATTGTATAAAGTAATTGATAGTAAAATGTGAATATAGAAGAGACAATCATATTATTTAGTAAGTGCTTTATATTGTTCCTTAATGTGAAAAATAAATTTGGACCTGTTATCCTAGATTCAAATTTTTCTACTTGTTTTTTATTGGCCATACTGCACAGTAATTCCACCTTATGGATTGGTTATGTCTGTTGGTTCATATGGCATGAACACTTGGGTTAGGGTTTGCATTTTGTTCATTTTCTCAGACACTATTGCTTGTTGGGTTACATAAGTTGGTATTTTGCTTTATGATGTGGAGTACTACATCATTAATTGAAAACTAGTTCACTTTGATCTATATTTCATGGTCAAATGATTTTGGTTAAATTTCGTGTTAGCGGATTTTCTCCGGCACTATTGCCTATGGAGTTACATAACTTGGCATGTAATTGCATGATGAGGCGTATGCAGCCATCAGTGAAAACTAGATCACAATGACATGTATTTCATGGTTCATTCATTTATTTATTTGTGTTTGCTTTTGCATTAAGCTCAGATTCCTTAAAGCGTCCACTAGCAGTTCCATATATGGAATCAACTGACTCCTAAGTTGGCAAAGCCAAGAGTCACTTTCAGAGTCAATTCTGATGTTTGATTCTAGATAATACAGTACCTTATTTCTTACGGTAGGCCACCTCAGATGCAGGAGGTTGTGGGTTCGAACCCAGACCGAGTCATACCAAAGACTTGTAAAAATGGTACTAACAGCTGCCTCGCTAGGTGCTTAGCATTAAGAGGTAAGTGTTAGGGCTGGTCGGCCTGGTTTCAGGATAATGCAACTCGATGAGGTATCATGCTACATGTCTGCAGCATGATGTCCCAGTGGTAGACATCACTATCAATAGCCACACTGCAGACATTGTAGCGATATGACTGAAAAATTGTTAAAGCTACTTTAAAAATCCAAAACACACACACACACATTTCTTAGGGTAGTAAATAATATGACCACCAATGATGTAGATTCCAATCTGTCAACACATAATGAACAGACCCCGGTTTATTTAGTTCTCATCGTGTCATAAATATAAACTAAACCAGGACAAATACCGATATGCATGCATATTATGCACCAGCATGTATGCTGTTTGTGGTAGTATGAACTGCTTATGCATGGTATAACTAGTAGTATGAACTGCATATGCATGGTATGAATGGTACTATGAACTGCTTATGCATGGTATAAATGGTAGTATGAACTGCATATACATGGTATAAATGGTATTAAATTGCAGCTCTCTTGTCAAGAGGGATATGACAGTCATTCAGTTGGGCAGGTTAGCTAAATATATTGCATTCCCATGTTGTTTTTTCAGTACTTGCCTATAGTGATATTGGCACTTGACTGACTGTCATACAGTGGAATAGGGTAGTCAAAATTATTGCTGTGGGATGCTGAATGTTAAGTATTCACATGTAGGGATGATGGAAATTGAATACTGAAAGTAAATAGAAATCAGACAGTGATCGGCAAAAATTGGAAAGACATGAAATTCTTGTTGCCGATATATTTACCTTAAAATAATATGCAAATGACAGCATATGCTGCATCAACTGTGTCAAATCTGTAATTAACACAAAAGTTGGATGAAATGTGATCTTTGATTCATGGTTTGCAATCTGGTTATATTGCAAAACTATTACAGTAAACTCCTGATTTATGAATATTTGACTTATCTGAGCCTTGCATTTATGTGAATCAAGAATAACACAAAAGCAGAAAATTACACATTGAGACAGGCATCATTCACATATATACTCTAACATGCAGCATGGGTTGCCAAGCTGGAACCATGTATTATTTTTATGTGTTTGACCAGGCTAAAGCTTTGGCTTCTCATTAATGGATAGATCAAAGATTGTTGTCCATTTCGTATTTTTTGTGTGCACTTTTTACAATGTCACTGAATGTTTAGAACTTTATTTTGTAACACAATAAATAAAGTATTGGCTAGAAATGGTTTTATTTGGGTGTCATAAATGTGAGGTCTAAGAAACGCAAGCCCTCACTTGCTTAATATTTTCTGTGGGAATATTCAGCATGAGTCATGCAAATTCTATATATGTAAGGTATCTCAGAAATGCATTATATATATATATATATATATATATATATATATATATATATATATATATATATATATATATATATTATAACTTGTGGGTTTACTTTACTTTATTAAGAGGATGCCCATTTGGCCAAGTAGTCTAAACCACTTGCCTTTACAGATCACTGCCATTTCACAAATTCCATGTGGGTTCAAATCTTGGGCTTGGCCAGAGTCGTTTATGTGAGAAAGCTTGCCAGTAGCTTCCCATGGGTTAGTGGTTCTTCCCAGGGTTTCCCCAGTTTCTTCCTCCACATGTTATGCTGGCTGCCATGTATAGCCCAGCATGTGCTGATAAATGACATTAAACCCACATTAACAGCTTTATTTAAGGCTTAAAATATGTGAAGCTGCCTTAATAGGTGCTGGATTTTCTTTTTAGAGCAGGTTGATTGAGGAATCCTCATGTCTATGAGCTCTTCTGTCTGGCATACATTCTTGTTAATATAACTTGTCCGTCACATTCTGATGGATTGCCACAAAATTTTATAAATATTATGGTCATCACCTGAGTTATTATCCATTTTGACTAGCAGCTGAATTGCAAATTCTTGAATGCAGCTTCATAGGATTTCATTGAAACTTGGCCACCATTTGAATGTATATATATCAACAAATCAATTTGCTCCCTCCAATTTTGTTGCAGTCATTGCCCTTGGTGTCCTGCAGATGAATGCAGTTTATGATACAATCCTGTAAATGCATATAGTCTGAGAGGGTTTGATGCATCACTATGAAACTTGCTACATATCATGGTCATCATCTAGAGAGGCATGTAATGACAAATCTTTGTGCTCCTATATTTGTAAGAGTTATTGCCCTTTTGACCTACAATAGGGTGCAATATATGACAGAATTGTTTTAATGCAAGTGCACTTGCAGTTTTCATTTAATTGTAGTTAAACTTAATGCACATTATAGTCATCATCAGAAAATATGCATATTGACCAGTGATTTTACTTGCATTTTGTTTTAACTCTCAACTCATCTCCATCATGGGAATAGGACTGGTGATCTAGGTGTATATTGATGTGAGTAAGCTGCTTACCATTCCTCTGGTTCAATGAGTTTTTATAATCAGTTATCAAGAAATAACTAAAATCTTTGTTGACTTCAAATTTTGAGACTTGTGAAAGCGGTTTGCTGTTGCATGTTTCTTGAAATTAAACCAATCACAATTATGAAAATTGGGAAAGATGATTTGAGTTTAATCATTTGAGATGTCTTAATGACACTTGGTATACATTTGTTGTGTGGCAAGAGTTGTGTCCTAGATAAAATTTAATTTTGTTAGATTAGCACTTTTAGAGTTATCTCGTAATGTTTGAAATATCACTCTTAGAGTTATCTCCTAATTTTTGAGATTGCACTCTTAGAGTGTTCTCCTGATATTCAGTAGCACTTTCAGAGTTATCTCTTAATGTTTGAGATATCACTTTTAGAGTTATCTCCAATGTTTGAGATATCACTTTTAGAGTTATCTCCTAAATGTTTGAAATAGCACTTTTAGAGTTGTTATGTTTGAGATAGCATTTTTTAGAGTTATCTCCCAATATTTGAGATAGTACTTTTAGAGTTATCTCCTAATGTTTTGAAATAGCACTTTTAGAGTTATCTCCTAATGTTTTAAATTTTTATTCATATTTAATATCTCATTAACTGTTTGAATCTTGTATCATAACCAGACAATGAGTCCTGTGGAAGATTTTGCTCAGTCTAATCAGTATTCTAAGTTTTAAAAGTTGTCAGTTTGTCTCTCCTCCTGGTCTTGTACCAGGTCATCACACTACACATTTGACCAATGAAAATGCAAGAGATTTGTCAAAGGTAAGGTCTTAATAAATCTAGTTCACTGGTGTACAGGAGTTAAAGTGTTACTGGAGCTGTTCGACTCAGTGTTAGTGTGGCAGAGTCGCAACTGAAAAGGTTGCTGGTTCAGATGCAATCATTGGATCAGTCCAGGTCAGCTACTGTGGTGTGTCCTTGGGCAAGGCACTTTAGTTAAATTGTCTCTGCACTAAATAGCCCACTTTTGTTGCTGTGCCATAAAATACCAGTTAGATGTTAGATGATGATGCTGAATAACAGTTTAATTGATGACTGGAAGCATTTGATCTTATTATCATTGTGTCTTGTACCAGTTCCTGTAAATGCATGCCGCATGCTTTTATTTGGAATTTAGATGAAAATATTCCCCTTATTTTTCATTTTGAAATAAGTAGGGCTCAGTATTAATTACATTGTGGTCATTGTTCGACAATCATTCTTGGAATTATTATTATTATGAAAATTTTGCATTTTGACCTCCTTTTGACCAAGGAGCAATATGTCACAGTGGTAATTAATTTTGGTCATTATTCAGCAGTTATTCTTGGAAATATTATTATGAAAATTATGCCATTTGATCTTCATTACAAGAAGCAATATCACAACAGAATCAACTTTAAATTTCCAGCTGTTATTTATTATGGATTAAGATTATGAACACTATGCTTTTTGACTGACCAGAAAGCATGTAACACTTGGAATGGTGTCATATCAAACTGTTCCTAACTTTGACTGTGACATTACCTTTGAACTATAACTGATTAGATAGCTTATTATACATGGTGTGGAGTCAAACCAAACTATTTCTTTGACTGCCACATTACCTTACAACTCTAATTGTGTTGTTAAGCTAGCCAGGCAGCTTGTTACACATGGAATACTATCAAGTCTTGGTATTTCTTGCTCAGACTAACATTACACTAGAACCTTACAGATCCAAACTTCTCAGGTAGAGTATACAATTTATATGGCTGATTTGGTCAGAGCTTTTACACCCAACATCATTTAATTTCAGTTCTAACCAACAACTTAGTTTTATGGGAGTCACAGGTTACTCCCAATCTTTTCATGATTTAATGAAAACTTAATGTTCCTACTGAGTTAAGTTGTTAATGTAAGTTATTTTTTACACTGTTGAATTTATTGTATGAAAACACTAGAAATTGGTAAAATTTGATGAAATAAATTTCTTTATTTAAAGGGTTAAAATCCATTGGTTTGGACATAAATTGGTTCTTGCTTTTGCATAAAATTTCATAAATCTATTTTTTCTATAATCATGTTGAATTGTTAATTGTTTATAAGTTACTTTGAATAATTTAAAATCAAAATATTTAAAATAAATGTTAATATGAACTTCATTATCCTATGAGTTTGTATTATAAATTGTTGTTTAAAATGGTTTCAAGGCAATAAAATTTTACTTGAGATAAAAATGTTGTGATTGTTTTTTTTCTGGCTTCAGTAGATAAGGGCTGTTCCAGTAAAACATGCATGGGACGCAGGGAGGGCACTTTTAATCTGGGGTACTAACCCATAGATGCAATTTAGAATTTTCTTTTCATTTTAATATGAACTCTCTGCAGCCAAAGTACCCTGACATATATTTTTAAAAAATTGCCTTCCCTGGGTACCTTGCATGTTTAAGTGAAACAGCCCTAATGTAGCCCAGTAAATTTTTGCATGGATAATTTTTTGACAATTGAGCCATGTAAAATTTCTTCATACAATCTTAAGGATGATTACTTTTGAAACCTCAGTGTGTTTATCTTTTTGCAGATGCATATTTTGCAGTAAAATTGAAACCACAGCAATTGAACAACACAAAATTATTGGTAGCTGTCCATTTTTTGCACTTGGCTCAGCAAAATCTATATCCAAAGCAAAATAATAGCTGTATATAAAAGGACTGGAAATTGCATGCTATAATCCTGTGACTTAAAATAATTTTATGACAAGTATTTAAAACTCAGCAAAATTGTTCGTTTTTCAAGATCACATTAACTTCTCAATTAGTTCTTATCATATTGTATCATAATACAATAAAATCTTCCCATAATTTGTAGCACACACGTTGCCTGGATGTAAATAGTGACATAATAATGCTGACCTAATAATAGATTGATTATGTCTTCTGGTTTGCATGGCAAATGTTCATTTGTCAGCCAGTAACATCCTTGAATTTACACTTCAGAAATTGTAGGTGTGATGTATCTACACAATATTATATATTTTTTAATCGTTAGCTCACCTGCAAAAAGTGCAAGAAAATTTATGCAAAACTCCCAATGTTGTTGTTATATAGTGTCAGCATGATTGCTGTACTGGCATTTTCAGAAATTAGTCTTAGAAGTTTGTGTTCTTCAGCAGTTTAAGTTGGTTTGTGTATTAAACTTGAGAAATATTGCACCACTGTACTAAATGTAGGTCATTGTAACCTGCTCTTCATGTTACAATGGTAATGTAATCTTTTCATATTCAGATCAGTTTCTGACTTTTGCTTGTATGATCAGGAATTTATGTCCAGACATCTTTGGGAACACTCTAGTGCTGTACCAGATTGGATCACTGCAACCTAATTTTTCAGGCTTCGTTGATGATCTAAATATTTTACATTAGGTTAACTTCTGATACACTTGCTTGTCCAATTAGATCCATGCATTCATCCTGAAGAGTCATATATATATATATATATATATATATATATATATATATATATATATATATATATATATATATATAATGTGGGTTCTTACGACCTACTTTTCACACTACAGTGGTCATATATATTGTATGTTCAAGTCTGTTTAAGGGACTATTATTAAAGGTAAACTATTTATCTTAATACATACTGAGGAGTACTTTACTGTTGCTTGGTTTGATTAATGTGTGTATTGCATATTAGCTTTCTTATAAAATATAGACATGTTAAAAATTTTCAATATCCATGGAAATTGTTGTTAATTCTGTATATAAATTGTATCTGTTTTTGTTTATTCCATTATTCTACTCAGTTTGAGATAGCATTTATTCTTACCATCTTGAAATTATAAGACACATATAGCAATGCATTTCATGAGTGGGAGACATTTTATTATTATTTTAGTTTTTAAAATAGACTATATAGATACACAGTTTATAATGCAGATGTATATGTGTCTGATTTCACACAGAATGTTTATATTCCACAATTTCATGCTAAAATTAATTAAGCTCCCAATATTTTAAATGGAGATATTTTTAGTTAATTTATTAAGCTTTGATACAGTATTATGTATTTCCAATAAAGGTTTATAATAAACTGTTCTGGAAGTTGCATGGAATTCTTAGTTTATTTCGCCCATGAAGAATAGGTTAGAGAGCCTGAGGAAATACAGTATAATTATTCCAGCCTGATGAATATACAGTATGAGTAGTCCTGCCTTGAGGAATATACAGTATGAGTAGTCCAGCATGAGTAATCTATAGTATGAGTAGTCAAGCCTGATGAATATGCAGTATGAGTAGTCCTGCCTGAGGAATATACAGTTTGAGTAGGCCTGCCTGAGGAATATACAATTTGAGTAGTCCAGCCTGAGAAATATACAGTATGACTTGGCTTGCCTGAGGAATATGCGGCATAAGTTGTCCAGCCTGAGGAATATACAGCATGAGTTGTCCAGCCTGAGGAATAAATGGAATGAGTGGTAAAGCCTGAGAAATATACAGTATGAGTAGTCCTGCCTGAGGAAAATATGGTACGAGTAGATGAGTAGTCAAGCCTGATGAATATACAGTATGAATACTCCTGCCTGAGGAATATATGGAATGATTATTCAAGCCTGAGGAATATACAGTATGATTAGTCCAGCCTGAAAAATATACAGTATGAGTAGTCAAGTCTGATGAATATACAGTATGATTAGTCCAGCCTGAGGAATATACAGTATGATTAGTCCAGCCTGAGGAATCTCTAGAATTAGAGTCCTGTCTGAGGAGTCTACAGTATGAGTAGTCCAGCCTGAAGAATCTACTGTATGAGTAGTCCAGCCTTAGAAATCAACTGTATGAGTAGTCAAGCCTGAAGAATGTACTGGATGAGTAGTCAAGCCTGAGGAATCTACTGTATGAGTAGTCAGGCCTGAGGAATCTATAGTACGAGTAGTCCAGTCTGAGAAATATACAGTAACACTGTATTTATTGCTTGTAACCGGAGTTAAGTGAGCCTCAAAGGAAACTGGGGTAGGGGACAGGAAAGGTAATGAAAAGATTGTTCTTTTTTTTTTCTTCTCCTTGGCTGTAGTCTGACATGATTCAAAACAATGTTATATATAAGCTAGAAGAAACTTTGATATTTTCTGTCATGATCCAGAACCAAAACTAATATTAATATTTAATTCACAATGGTAGATATGCTACGCATGACAAATTTTGTTAGTGCCTGTGCTTCAGTAGTGGAAATTATGGAACAAAACCCCAAACCCCAATATTACCAAAAAAATATTTTAAGTATTTATAATTGGGAGATATAATTTCATGAAAGTGCCAATATGCAAACTACATCATACTGTAATGGGAATGGGATACAAAGTCAAACTGTGTTGCAGCCAGGAGTTGAATCAAGTTCATGTGACTCTCAACCAAATGCACACGTAAGTGGACGAAATGGACCATACCAGCTAGGCTGGTTAGTAAGTGGCATCATATACATAAAATATTCAGAAATATGAAATTAATTTTTAAAATGTCCGTATTTAACAAAATCCCTGTTTTTCTGATTATTATTACTATGTCCTGCAATGAATGTGAAAAGGGCACACATTATTGCACTTGTCCGTCCATCCACCCAGGGCCGCGGGGTGCAGAGGGGTCTAAGGCGATCGCCTTTATCGATCTGTGCTCGACCAATGTGGATATGCGAGGAAGCTTGTTAATAGCTTCACACGAATCCCTGGTTCTTCCTGGGTTTTCCCTCTCCCAAATATATTGGCGACCATGTGCTGATCAATGGTGTTAAACCCCACAAAACCAAACCAATCCATGTACCCATATTTGAACATCCTTCAATCACACGATGCTTATGTTTTGTAATCGGGTCTCGTCTTCTTTGAAGACATTTATAGTTATCATTTGTTTTTAATTATTCTAAAAGATTAAAATACTTTTTTTTTGTAAAGAATAGCTTGGTCACATCTTGCCAAGTTTTGTTTGACACTAGCTTATTTAGCCAAAGGGTACCGTGTCCATAGATACACTTGTATATTACATAGCCTTGACAAGTGATTAATACAAATAGATATCGGGAGAACAATGTCTGTTTGAAACAGATATCGGGAACACAACGTATGTGTGCACACAATAACAATACACTGAATGATAGAGAATGATTTTGTACAGAGAGGGTGTTAGATTGCCAAGGCGATTAAATAGGGCTCAAGCAAAATTGTCTCAAGCCTTCAAATCTGGGACGAGTGAGTAGCACGAGTTATTCATCACTGTCTCCATTATATTCAACACAGTACTTTTCCACTACACTGCTTACGCTTATACATAAAGAATTACACGTAAGCTTGATATTAAATTGGGCCCATACTATGAAAATATGTTTTAATACATGTCTCCTAAATTAAACATATAGTACGAGACAATGTTTGTAACTCGAAAAATTGTTGTTGAACACATAGCCCTTGATTTCTTAGGGATAATCCGGTTTATAATAGAACAGTAATCTACATGTCATAAGTTTTCTTTTGATCGAACAATCACACACCTATATATGGAAAAGTAAAGAGACGGAGGATGTCAACATTTCAAGGTTTTCGCTTGTTCAGACATTGTTACGCTTGCTCTAGATAGCCAGTATTTCCAAGACTAATATTAATTATTGATATTATTAGCACCGTTGTCTCGCCAAAGTAAAGATGCCAACAGATAGTTATTTATGCATCTAATATACTTTTCATGTGAAAATTTTAATAATATGCGTGAGTGTTTGTGTATGTATGTGTGTGATTTGGATTTTTAACGTAACTTTAAAAAAAAATTTCAGTCATATCTCTACGATGTCTGCGTGTGGCAGTTTATAGTGATGTCTAGCACTGAGGCTTCATGCCGCAGGCATGTAGCATCATGTCCCACCCAGTTACATTATCCTGACACATGGCCGACCAGTCCTAATACTAGTCTCTTAAATGCTGAGTGCCTGGCGAGGCAGCTGTTAGTAACATTTTTATGTCTTTGACATGGCTCGGCCGTGGTTTGTACCCTCAACCTCATGCATCAGAGGCGGACGCACTAACTATTAGGCCACTGGAGCGGCCAATAATTTGCATTTGAAAGGAGAATTCCAACCATCTCCATTTCCATTGACTTTCTCATTAAATGATTCATTGTGGTCAAACCTCAGTTCTACAGAGCTTCACACAGGCGCCATAAACATGAAAATTGTTGACTGGCCAAAGATTGGAATGTTTCTAGATCATTAGCCCAAACAGATTTCATCAAGCATCTGTTGTCTCGATATCAGCTGCTTTATGAATAGATTACAACAGCATGTATCGTGTGAAAGTTGGCGAGAATTAGCTGCGACGCTTGAAATTCTCATTTCTAATGTAAATTAGCAACATTTTTTTATTGTGAAAAGTAATTACATACATTTGGAAATATCAGCTGGCATCTTCCATTTGGCATTATAATGTATCAACAAAGATTCAGTTTTCAAAGTACACGTTAAGTGAGGCAACTGTAACATTGCCTGACCCGATGAAAAATCACAAATAATTTGACATTCTCTGTTGTTTAACTTCCCATAGGTCTGACTGAAAAAGATGCTTGACAGATTGATGGAAGGGAAACTTTGTCCGTATCAAAATGGCGGCTAAATTACTGAAAAGTGTCAATGTAAATGCAAACACCATTAAGAAACCAATGGGTAGGTGTGAAAATGCGATTTGATTTGTTATAATGTCTACCCATTTTAATATGAAGCTTTCGTCGGGTAAATGTGTAAAAGAAAACGAGGTCGTTTCCTTTGCAACATGTTCTCGACTGAAAACAAGTAGGCAAATTAGGCTATGATTATTTATAACTGACGTACGCTAAATGTAAAGCGATGATGAACTTCGATGCTTGTTAAGGGTAGAAAATGCACTCAGATTTATTATAAAGGTGTGACTCTACATCTACTGGACCCAGGGACGGGTAAGTAGTAAAGTTTTTCTCGGCCTAGCCAATCTTACCCTGTTAGGAACAGATAACGAGTGGTTTTCCTGATCCCTGGACACTCACACACACACACACACACACACACACACATATATATATAGGTTTGTCTTTGTACTTTCTTATTCTGATTATACATACAAATATGCAGGTAAGTATATTACTCATGTTTGTTTCTTTGTATCCAGGTATTAGTATTGATTATCCATGCGTGTCTTCAAAATGTACACACAATTGATCTCGTAGAATATGCAGCGAGCAAATTTTCATTAAGAGACCGACTGTATAGGACCTACTGATCCGTGGCGGTATTCAGGTCCTAACGGAACTCGGAGCTAGCTGTACTTATGGATTTGGAACATGTTATGCAAGGTAAATCAGTACTATCAATAGTTTATATGAAAACAGAGGATTTATACATTCTTCTAATTTTGTGTGCTTGACTTTTAGTCTTTCAAGTGTCGATCTGGGCCTAAAGGTTAGATCTGTCCTTAGATCAATTGGCTCACGACCATTGCTGCCATGTCTTTACAATACTAAATCGACGACGATTCCGATCCATTCCCAGTAGATTAGGTGTAAATGTTTGATATAGCGTATAAACAAGTGACTCCTCTCTCTCTCTCTCTCTCTCTCTCTCTCTCTCTCTCTCTCTCTCTCTCTCTCTCTGTAACATGTCTGAGAGCGTTTCCCATATTTTGTAATAAGTATTTATCCACTGCTGGTACTCCCACGTATAAGCTACCCTCTCTATGGAATACCCTTTATAATGTAACAGGAGCGGAGACAAGTTCTGACTATCGCGATCGGGAATCGAGCCTGGTTCGTCTGTCACACAGTCGTGAGTACATATCAGCGTACGGACCAGCTATGTTGCTTAGTAAGTAGTCTCACATACGTAGACCGCTATACTCCCTTACCTTGACATTAATTTGTCTTCGAATGTCACACAGGTTCGCCTCTTAGGGTGGAACCCCATTCCCAACCTGACCACCAGCTATCAAAAGTCAGACGAACCCCAAAATGTAACAGAAGCAGAAACAGATTCTAACTTTTGCGGTCAGGAATCGAACCCTGTCTCAACTGCGGATGAACATACCATTAGACTAAAAGGTCCGGAACAGTTAGTCTGGTTAGTAAGTGGTCCCATGTACATCAACCGCTACAGTATCGCAACTTAATTGAGGCCAATGTTCACCAGCTAGATAATGGAGGCAACAATATCCGGGATTTATTTTGTCGCTACTGTTGTTAATCATCACCATGACTGATTAGAAGAAACAAAATAGTAAGTGCGGGTTTAATTTGGCATCTATACAGGTCAAGCCACCTACCCCAACACCAAACACTGGCGAAGTTTAAATAAACAAAATGTAGATATCGTGCTATTAGCTTAGCACGGAGCTTGTGTTTTGACTTTTCGAATAGCAATGCATTATGCCCCACTTTTCTTGTAACGTTTCTTTGTTGCTACGAACATTTTCTATTTAGACATCAACACAAAATAGCCATGAAGCTTAGACAATGTTATATTGTGTTTTATCTGATTTGTTATTATTGCTGAATTCCAATTACATCCTGTCATGTAAATAATGTAGTTCGGGATTACTCTTCGCTATTGTGATACTTCTTGGTTTTATTGATATAACTGCACCGTTACCGATTCTGTACCTGTACACACACACACACACACACACACACACACACACACACACACACACACATATATATATATATATATATATATATATATATATATATATATATATATATATATATAGTATTACGCTGCTGTATGAATGATATACCACAAGATGTATATATTTTTCATTAAAAGGAAACGAGGCTTGTCTCGTTTCCTTTTTATGAAACATTTATACAACGAGTGGTATATCATTGATACAGCGTACATACTATACATATATTTTATTTATATCACATACAAATACATATATTTGCCATTTGAACGGAGTTAGAATGACAAGAGGCAACTATGTATTGACTTGGGTGAATGAACTCACATCCCTGCCAAGTGTGTCCGCTACAAAATGTAGTTCTGTCTTTTTGTGCCTATTCACAATCACTTTTTCATGTTGATAAGTTGATTGTTTTCATTTTAGAGTTTCTATTTTTATTCACATTGATTAAATCAATATAAATTACACTTATGATTTATACATGAAAGATGAGTTTAATGAAGAAAGTAGAGCACTAGGCCTACCGACATAGATTCTTGAATACTGAACGCTCATCAATGCACTGACGTACAGGCGCAATGAAACTAGCGTGGAATAGAATTTAAGCGAAACGACGAACCAACAAGAGTCTCTCTCTCTCTCTCTCTCTCTCTCTCTCTCTCTCTCTTTTTTTGGTCGGTTTGACTTAACATTTACCATCATTCTTCATAGGTCCAGAGACGTTGTGGCATTACACAAGCGAAAATCCGTTATTATTGTCTTTTCATGGATTTTCGCCCTTATCTTGATACGATGGTCAACAGAGAGAGAGAGAGAGAGAGAGAGAGAGAGAGAGAGAAGGTGGGGGGGGGCGGCCTGTGGATATTTTCATATTTAATTAATAATCGACTTTTAGAACTTTATAATAGGTTTAAGAAACAACAACAACATCAACAAAGCTTTAAGTATATTACATATGTGTGCCCCGTAACCAAGACATTTACCTTACTGTGTCGACCGGCAATTGCAACTTTGTATCATTGATAATATAAACACTTTAGATAGGTCCCAAGGGAAGTGTAAACATATCGTTATGAAGAACGATATTATAGATTACTTGGTGCAATTTCAGTTTAAAAGTTTAAATGTTTTTTTATCCAGACCAATTTCTTTTTCTCTCTCACTCCAGATTTCTGCATATTTTGTCCCTTTGGAATGAGAGGAGAGTGGGAAACGGAAAAAGAAAGGATTGCGATTAAATTGTGTACCATGTTAAATTCATTTAGAAAACGGGGATTATTATTACTTTTTATCGTTATTTTCATACGTCACTAATGATTAATGAGTGGAAATTCATCATTGATATATAGGAATAGACCCACAGCACACAGTTCCAAGAATGTTTATGTATTATTGCGCCATGGGCGGATCACAATTTGATATACCAATAGTATTGGTATATCAAATTGTTTTATACCAACACTTTAAAAGCCATGTTATTTTTAATGTATCTGGTATACCATAAATAACATGGCTTTTAAAGTGTTGGTATAAAGCAATTTGAAATACCAGTACTATTGGTTTATCAAATTGTGATCCGCCCATGGCGCAATAATACGCATATATAAACATTCTCGCGAGCGTCTACAGTTGATTCTAGATCAATGATCAATTTCCACACATTAATCATTAGTAACGTGTGAAAATAACGATAAAAAGAATTAATAATCCCGTTTTCTAAATGAATGTAATATTGTACACACTTTCATCACAATCCTTTCAGCTTTCTGTCACGGCAAATGTGGGTGAAAAGGAATTTGGGCTGGATTAAAACCTTGAAATAGAAATTACACCAAGTAACCTACAAGAATATGGTTCGTCGTAGCGAAATGTGTGCACTTTCCTTGGGATTTATCTACAGTGTTTATCAGTGATCCAAAGTTTCAAACCAGGTCGACATTATAAATTTCTCGGTTTCGTGGTACACACACTGTGATATATTTAATGTTTTGTTGTTGTTTCTTAAACATACTACGATGTTCTAAAAATCGATTATTATTGATTAAATATGAAAATGTCCAAAGGCCTCTCTCTCTCTCTCTCTCTCTCTCTCTCTCTCTCTGGACCATCGTAGCAAGATACGGGCTAAAATCTATGAAATGACGAGCGTAGAGGATTTTCGTTTGTGTCATCCCACGATGTCTCTGGACTTCTGAATGATGGTAAAAGTTAAATCAAACCGACCAAAGGATCAGAGAGAGAGAGAGAGAGAGAGAGAGAGAGAGAGGGAGGGAGTTTATGGTCGTGGTACTGTTACTAAAGCAGAATAATGACTTAGATCAACTGTAAATATATTAAAATATTATAATTCCAATTTTTATGAATGAAACGGATTTTCTGCAATACGATTGGATGTAAACGGTCACGTGATACTGATCTGGAATTTTTTACACATCGATACATTCTGGGACTACTTTCGTTTTACAATATAAATAAACATTGCAGACACGTCATTGTGAAACGATTGTTTCATCTTTTAAATTTTTAATTCAGCAGATAAATACAACTAATACCTATTTTATACTTTTTCCAATATTCTTTGATTGAAATGCATAGTTTACTATACAATTTAGCGTTCGTCTGCTACACAGTCGAGCAAAATGGCCGATTATGGTGATTTTTCAATGCAGTTTTCTGCGGAGTTTTCTGAACAATTAGATGACAAGGAGTTAAAAGAAATAATAGCAGCGATTGAAGCAGATGGAGATGGATTTGATGATATTGCGATGCGCTGAAAATGAAACAGAACAACAGAGATAGATAAATTCCGTCACAGAGCACCCCGTGACCTACGTCACCCTAGCCATACACAACAACAACAATAATAGCGTGGGAACTGGGACAGTCAATTTTTAGGCTCCTTAGGGACATAAACCAAGATTCAAGAAATTATCTGAGGAGGACTTAAAAGCTATTGAAATAAATCAATACTCAGAGGCTACTAAACGAAACACAAAATGGGACATTGGCGTTTTCAATGGTAAAATTTTTAATTTTTTTTTTTTAATTTTGTTTGCTTATTTTCAATCGTGGATGGGTGTTGGTGGCATAGTGTGAATATGACCACTTACACAAAAATAAAAAAAAGTAGTTATGAGACCATTATTCAAAGACTGAATACAAATTTTAAATGGTAAAACTACAAGAAAAAGATAATCAGATTATTCGCATGAAATATCTTTGATGGATAGATCTTGAACATATATATTAACATAGTGCATACTTTGTTGACATGACAATGTTATCATGATATCTCCAAAATGTGACTTTACACCATTGAAAAATGTATATAATAATCCATAAAGTGATTGTTTTGCTAAGTTAAATTATTTTGGATGTGTAGTCATTAATTTCAATGAAAAAGAAATTACATAACTTTTTGCGTTGCTATTCTTCTCCTCAAGAAATTAAACTTCTCTATACATTTGAAAGACTTTAAATGTTGAAGGATATAATTACTAATGTCACCATATTACATACATAAATCCCAACCATAAGTATACACTATATGTACAACTTGCAGGACATGTTGTCTTTATGTGTATTTCAAAATGATCTTGCCAAGTGTAAGAATTGTATTGCTATGAATATTTTTCTATTTACTTACAGCTTGGTGTGTTGAAATTATTGCATACAAACTTGACTTCAACACAACCAGACCAGACGAGCTGAGTGGCCACTTAAGAAGGTTCTACGCTGAGGCCCAACCAAAATTTTTATCATCAAGGGTCACAAAAATGCCAGCCGTTCAGGCACAAGAATATCACAAGAATTCCTTGAAAAATGTTCGTGCAGCCCTAAACAGATACTTGAAGGACAATGGAAAAGATATTGACATTGTCAAAGACAAAGAATTCAAAAAGGCTAATTCAATGGTAAATGCAAAGCTGAAATTGAATTTAAAATCAGGTATATCAAGGCCAACCCAGCACTACCAAGTAATTTCACTGGAAGAATTAGGAAAAACCCTGTTGCCCTTCGATTCAAAATAGGGTATCTGCTGGCTATTCATTTTGTGACCAGAGGTATAGAATTTCATCATCAACTGACTTCCTTAAAATTTGAAAATGATGAATCTGGCATGGAGTACATTACTCTAAATCATGAAACACTTCAAAAAAACCACCAAGGTGGTGTTGATGAGAAGCTTGAAGAAACACGAGACAAAAGAATGTATGCAACTGGCACAAACACTTGCCCAGTGAAATCTGTAAAAATTTTCCTTCAGAAATTTGACAAAGCAGCAAAGGCCTTATTTACGCAATGCAGTAAAGAATCACTAAGATCTCCTGAATTGCTGAATTGGCTGACAAATGGTATACTTGTGAACCGGTCAGACCAAAGCATTCTCCACATTCATGTCAGACATATGCAAGAATGCTGGAGTGCAACGCTATACTGGTCACTCACTCCATGTAACAGCAATTCAAGCTATGAGTGATGCTGGGTTTGAAACCAGAAATATTTTGTTTATGACAGACCACAAACGTGAGGAGTCTCTAAAAACTTACAGTCGAAGACCTAGCACTGAACAAAAACAACTAATTAGTTCAGTTTTGGAAATATGGCTAATGGTGGTCAAGCTCTGTCTGTATCAGACCCTATCACCAACCCCCCCTCCCCTTTCACTTCAGATCAAAGTCAGCAACCACTGATAAACTGTCCAATCCGCAGTTCGAACACTCTAATCGCACAGTCCTTCCAGCACTCCAATACTCAACTATGCAACCAAACAAAACATATGGCCGGTTTTGCGAGCAACTCTACATTTAACAACTGCACATTTAATTTCACCTTAGGTAACTAAAAGGGTCTTGTTAAGTATTAACGCTGTTGAAAATGATATAAAATGTTATTCCTGTATAAAATGTATTTAATTATTACCTTTATTTTGGTAAGGGATAACATCATCTTGTTCATATTTTCATTTTGTTCATTGATAAGATCCATAATGATTTAAGGTTTGCTTGGAAATTTCATTTAGCACACTTGTTCTATCCTTATCAGTTTGTTATTAATATTATGCAAGGTCACTGTCATCTGACGTAGCAGATAGGATTGACTAAAACTAAACAAGAATGTTGTTATTCTTTTATATAAAAAGAAATGTGCTGACACTAAGGGTAGCCATTGCCTAAGATGTAAAGTATGAAGTTTATGAATAAACGTAACTGTGACAGTAGTCACATTTCATTTCACATTTGATCACTGAACTGGCCTTGTTAAGTATTAACGCTGTTGAGAATGACATAAAATGTTATTCCTGTATACAATTTATTTCATTGTTTACCTTTATTTTAGTAAGGGATAGCATCATCTTGTTCATATTTCCATGTTGTTCATTGATAAAATTCATACTGATTTCAAGTTTGATTGGAAATTTAATTTAGCACACTTGTTCAATCCTTATCAGCTGTTATTATGTAAGGTCATGGTCATCTGACGTAGCAGATGGGACTGACTAAAATTGAACAAGAATGTTGTAAATAAACCAAATGTGTTGAAACCATGGGTAGCCATTGTCTAAGATGCAAAGTATGAAGTTTCTGAATAAACATAACTGTGACAGTAGTCAATCTATTCTTGTCATTATGTACAGGTTATGTATTATGGGGTGATGTGAAGCAGCGAATGAAAGGAAACTACGCGCTAGTTCAGTTCGAATGCATTGTTGATAGAATACGTTGGTTTGACGATAAAAAGGACGAAATTGGAATTAAAAGGATTAAATGATCATGGTTGGGTGTTTATCGATGTGTAAATTTTACCTAATCACTCACAAAGTTAACATCAAGTCCTTCGGACTTTATTTTCTTTGTAAGTGATTAGGTAAAATTTACACAGCGATAAATACCCAACATGATCATTTAAGCCTATAATAAGTTTGAATTCCTAATCTTTTGGCCCCGATTCATTAACCAACTTTATTTTGTTTTAAAAGTATTTGAAGAATAGCAAATACGCAGGTGGTTAGATTTGTTTCTTTGCATGGAAATATAAGTAATTAGAGTCAAATAAGTTGAACCATCAGGGAGTTTGTGTAACGACACTTGAAAAATAGGCTTATAATTGTGTTGACATTTGAGAAAGCTCTTTTCTGCTATTAACCACACGCTTTTCGAAGAAAAGAATTGAATTACGTGACACTTCTTTTCAAGACATGTCTACTTGCTTGTGTTCATACATTCACACAACTGATTGTGCATTGTTCAAGATAGAAATTCAGATCTTTGGGATGTGATTGGGGATAATGAAACTTTTCTTATTTCTACGAAATGATTATGGTTATTGCCACATTTCCACAGTCATTTTAAACAAATTTAAGAACCAAATTCATAAGACATAACAAAGTTTTTTGCTTAAATATCAACACTTGTAGGATTGTAAGGTTTGATAGATATCCGTACATTATAAATAATGACCTGTAACAGAAACCTTAAAAGTACAAATGATCTTGTGTTTGTTTATTTGCGTTCTTGCTTGTAAAAATAATTTCTCCTGTCCGAAAAATAAAGTTCTGATATGGCATAACAGTATTTTGTATTTACTACATAACATTTGCCTTAATGTATGATGGAATAAAATTGTGCAAAAGTAAGGAAGAGATATATAACATGGTTAATATATGCATTGAACTCTTTTGAATTAGTTGTGTCCGATATGTGACATGGTAAATACATGCATTGCCTGAACTCTGTTGAATTAGCTGTGTCGGATATGTGGCATATAAATACAGGCATTTGCTGAACTCTGTTGAATTAGCTGTGTCGGATATGTGACATGGTAAATACATGCACTGCCTGAACTCTGTTGAAGTAGATGTGTCAGACAGGTGACATGTTAATTCACGCGTTTGCTGAACTCCCTTGAATTAGTTATTTTCGGATATGTGAGATTGTAAGTACATTCATTGCATGAATTCTGTTGGATTGGCTATGTCGGATATGTGACTTGGTAAATACATGCATTGCCTGAAATCTTTAGCTTTGTCTGATATGTGACATGGTAAATACATTTATTGCCTAGACTGTGTTACATTAACAATATCTGTTTTTCTTGTGTCATGTTTTGAGTACTTCCATCTTTTTCATCCCTAGGACAGTTTTGAACTCTGTATAATTTGTCGAGGACGAAAACGCACGTCGTGGACTTGCAGATGGACATGTATATCTTAATAAAATAGGGATACCTTAGCAAGATGAAATATAATTGATGGTCTTGAACAATGCGTTCTCATTTTGAATGGATTGGAGAATTACTCTTAAATTAGTAAATTTATTTCCTTCTTCATCACTAAAAAGCTTGATGAAGACTTCAACGTGGCGATTTAAGTATTACAATTTCCTATCATATGGGACTACGCCATGGTGTCGATGTCAGAAAAACGTTTTAAATGTTCCATCAGTGTACTGGAGATTTGCGGCTTTGCGATTTTTCATAAGTATATACTTCCTAGGGTTATCATTAATAATAATAATAATAATAATAATAATAATAATAATAATAATAATAATTATTATTATTATTATTATTATTATTATTATTATTATTATTATTATTTGATGAGGTTAGAAATTATACTGTTCTTGTAGACAAAAGATAGGACGCTGGCCAAGGCCTACAAAATGTGTATGAGGAGAACGGTTCTACTTCTATGTTAGGTTGTTTGGTACGGAATATATCTGGTTTAAGCGAGAAACTTTCTAGAGAAAAGAGGTCTGATTTTATTAATTATGCTGAAAAATTTTATATATTAGGTTTTTTTAGAAACATGGGCAGAAACTATCGATCAGTTTTATTTTAACGGTTACAAAAGCTTTGATATTCTAAGAATTAAATCACAATCAGCCAAAAGAAATTCGGGGCGGGGAGATCTCGGTTTCTGTTCGTGAACCCCTCTTCTAACATTGTAATATATCTATAGAAAAACGTGCCTCAAAATTATTTTTGGTTAGTTGTTTCGTCTAAGGCTAGCATACTCAAAAGGAACTTAATTATTGTTTTTGTCTATTTGTCACCTGAATACTCTGTTCATTCAGAAGAAAATGTATATGCTGCGGTAGAAAATGAGTTAGCCCACCTAAAAATGAAATATGGGGACAATAAAATAATAATTGCAAGTGATTTTAATTCCTGTACTGGAACGGAGCCATATTTTGTCAAATATGATAGTAGTATTATTGACCTACTTCAAGAGTTTAATTATACAGAAGATGAAGCAGTGTATGTCGGCCTAATCAAGACGTAAGGGAGATAAATTATTATGAGAAAAACTTCTGCAACATTACCATATGACTGGATTTGAGAATCGCCAGTGGTAGATGTGGATCAGATAAAGGGATAAGGAAATTTACATGTATGAATGGCAATTCGGCCTCAGCAATAGATTATGTCTTAGCCGACGTATATGTTATAAAAAATAAATCATCCTCTGACATAAATGATAGATTGGAATCAATACACACGCCCATTTATTTTCCCTTGTCTACATGGGTGAACTAGAGCAAACGGCTATAAGTGTCTCTGGGGGTAACGATAAATACCTATAAAAACAAGAAGGTCTATCTTTTATCCAAAAATGGCAAATATCTATTATCTCAAAAAATGGATATGATTTTAAATGATATAAACAATAACAATGATTGCCATTTTAGACAAAGAAATGAGTTTGTGGACATTTAAAGGTAGTAGCTACATTGTTTATATTAAATGTCAGAGGTGGCTTTCTCAGAATTTACGAAAAGTGGTACCATGGCCATAGAGAGGTAAAGATTAAATCATATTATAAGTATTTAGGATGAATATTTTCTTCAAAAAAGACCTGTTGGTATATGTGTGCTAGAAAACTCTATCATTGCAGGCGCTCAACGCTGATCATCTATTGAAGCAAACTCTTTCAAAATTTGGTAGATTACCCCTAAGTGGATTGCTTCGTCTGTTTGACGCGAAGACAGCTCCCATCCTTATTTATGGGGCTGATGTTTTTGTGGGGTTTATGATGCCAATGATATTGAAAAAGCTCATTTGTCATTTGTAAATATATTCTTGGTACATCTAAGTCTACTCCATATGCATTCGTGTATAATGAATTAGGATGAATTATTATGCAATGTATAAAATATAAACGTATTTTGAAATATTGGCTAAGAATTCTAAAATTGCCGGGAGACAGATATCCTAATAATGCTACGATTTACAGTTAAGAGGGGGGGGGGGGGGGGGGGGAATTGTCATTGCTAGGCTAACACTGTTCAAAAGCTTATAATTACATTTGGATTTTGGCAATGTTTGGTGTACTCAGGGCGTAAATGATAAAAATACATTTCTTAGATTGTTCAGCCAGAGACGTGAAGATATTTTTGAGCAAAAGCGGCAGGATGAGATTAAGTCTATGGAAAGACAGAGTTTCTATAGGTCATTGGGAGTATAATTTACTTGTCAAAGATATCTTGAATTCTTGGGAGATAGCGATCTTTGTTATATATAATCACTATGCTTAGACTGGGGAACTTGCCAGTCAGAGTTAACACGGGAAGATATGAAGGTATTTGTTATGAGGAAAGATTGTGTCAGTATTTGTAACATTAATATCGAAAATAAATTCCATTTTATTACTGTTTGTCCCTCCCGCTGCAAAATGACTAGTAAAATTCTGATGACTCATTTAGCAATGTTTACTATAAAAAGCCGTAAAGATCAGAGAAACCGTTTTATCATCGATTCCTGCTAAATAAGACGCTAGATCGATATCACAAAACGTGCTCCATGTAGGTTTTAGGGTTTTTTTTTTCAATTTGTTTGTGTGATTAATTCGTAATATAACTTCTATCTCACCCAATTAGAAAAAAATGCAATAATGACTACTTTCATGTATATCACTTGCAATAGATACGATGTTCTTTTGTTACGCTCTCTAACATCTTTTTGTACCGCATGATGTTTGGATATGGATCAGAGGCCAGTTGCCTGTATTACAAATAAACACTATTATTATTAATTTCATTACATTTATTATTATTATTATTATTATTATTATTATTATTATTATTATTATTATTAAATAGTTTCACTTAAATCTTACACTGTACAGGTCATTAAATAATAAGTAGACATATATATGACTTGTGAGACGTAAAATGCAGGTAGCAAAATAACAACCAAACAGTAACAAAAATACCAACAGCAAAGCAATTGATAAAGAGAATCAATGCAAATTAGTATGTTAAATTGTGTTTCATTATTTCCATTTTCGAAATCTGAAGATTAAAATGAGAAGTGCAAATCATTGAAAATATACATTTCCCTTATTTAATATGCAAATCCACTTGTTCTGAATTGAAGCATATTTCAATGATATTTTAGGAGAAAGACCTACTACATGGACCTGATAGGATAGCTACATCTCTCTAATAACCGTTGCTTAACAATTTGATGACAAATCTGAGAGGGACCACACCAATTAACACTTACGTGATCATCTTTATAAACGATATATATATATATATATATATATATATATATATATATATATATATATATATATATATATATACTTTAACTGCAGATTAGTTTTGTTACTCGTTGTTGAAAAATAAAGTATTTTATCCCCGAAAAATCAACTATTAGCAACAGAGACAGATTTGCTTTCGATACTTTATCGCAGACGATGATTTTTATCCTCTTATATTCATTTTAAGGAAGTAGCAGCAGTGTGGGATTCGTTAAATTGGCTTAGAATATTTAATTGATGACATGCTATTTTGCCTCAAGATTTATCAAATAACATCAAAAAAAATTATATCGAAAGATCGTTATATTATACGTTCTTTTCTTACCTTTTCCTTTCATGATACACTGGAGCTAAGTGTTTCCGTAGGTATAGAGATACCGTATATGCAGAAGAATCAGTAAAAAATAATTAAAAATAAAGATAGAATAATTGTGTTTCTTTAGCATTAACCTTTGTGAGAGTATAGCATGCCTTAAGTCAATATCAGTCGTGCTTAGAAAAATTCATTGCAAAGCAGCCTTGTCAATAAAACTGAGCTCATAAGTACTAGCTTGAACAAGTCGCATGATGATCCCAATGAAAATCAGCTAAAAATATCAGGTTCTTGACCGATGAATGAAGCTGTTCCAATATAATGAAGAAAGTAGACTAATGTAAAAGACATTTACGCACAGTTGATTAGAGATATCATCCGGCGGGTTTCTCTTTAAGTATTAACTTCTTTGAAGAGAATTAGAAAGATAGGAATCGAATAGATATGTTAGGAAAAGGATTTTCATAATCTTCTTCCCATTACTTGCTATGACTCATAACTTAAGAAATGTCTTCACCCTCGGTTAGAGAGAGAGAGAGAGAGAGAGAGAGAGAGAGAGAGAGAGAGAGAGAGAGAGAGAGAGAGAGAGTTCAGGCTATCTTAAAAGAGGT
>JAECUM010009880.1:0-117440 GCA_016617855.1 Megalonaias nervosa
AAAAAAATCTTTGTTGAAAACCCCATGTCAATAAGACTTTCTGTTCAGGAAGCATAGTGATAACAAGATTTTCAAGATGACTGCCATACCGGATGTCAGAACCATTTTCATTTTGGGCCAACTAAACATCATACAAAGTAATTTTGTTCAAAACCACATGTTGATATGACTAGCTACCCAGGAGGAGTAGAGTAAAGAAGATTTAAAACTGACCACATTAGATGTAAGATCATTTTCATATAGTCCCAAGTAGACATCATTAGAAGTCTTTTAGTGAAAACCACATTCTGATATTATCATCTGTTCAGGAGGAGTAACAATAATAATATTTTGAAGATGGGCACTGTACTGGTCATATTGGATGTCCAGCGGAACCATATTCAACTGAGACCATCTAGACCTTGGAATGAATGCGTGTGTCAAGTTTCATAGCATTCCCTCCAATCTAGACCTTGGAATGAATATGTGTGTCAAGTTTCATAGCATTCCCTCCAATTGTTTAGAATGAGTAGTGATAAGAAACTTGTGCTAACTGACAAACACACAACAGGGCATCATATACGTTCTTCTGATCTATATGCTCATTATAAAATGAACATTCTGCTTCAAATATCTGGCCTACTTCTCATTTGCCTGCCACTGAATGTTTTGAAAAGTTTTTTTTTTCAAATTAAGTGATTAATTAAAAATAGCAGAGCCTTCAAGATTTTATCTGAAAGCTGATACTTGTGATACAGCAAATGTTAGAGTCTGCAAGCAGTTGTAAAAATTTCCCAATGCTAGAGTTGTACATAATGCATCAGCATGCCATACTTATCATGGTCACACAATCCCATACATCATTTAACATATCTGAGATACTATTATGGTTACTCTAATTATAAGTACTTCTCTATTCATATGAAAAAAGGAGAGAAAAATTCTTCATTCTTTGTTGGGGAAAATTTCTGTTTCTTAAAACTTATATCTTGTTTGTATTACGATGCACAATATGTCATTTGTTTTATCAATGCATCATACCAGTCCCAATGTATTGCATCACGATGAATGAAAAATTACTGGCATTGTTAGCCAGTACATGCATTGGCAGAAAGAAATATTGTAATACTGATGTGCACTGATTAATTATTACACCTCTAGGTTTAAGCCCACCTGGACATAAGACCAAGGGAATTGATGGTACAAGTCTGTATCAATTGTGCATCATACACTGTTCATTGTGCATTCATGAGCTATTGTTATTTTTAACTTCTTCACAAAAAAGCACAAACCAATTTCAATCAAACGTGACAGAGAGCATCCTGGAATGAAGGCCTTTCATGTTTATGCAAATGTTGCCTATAACGCATGAAATATGGCAGCCATTACTAAAAATAGATAAATATTAAAATGACTTCTTCTCACACCTATGGTTTTAAGCTCATGTGGCCATAAGTGTTACGAGTCTATGGTTTAAAATAAGTAACAGGAAAGAGTGAAAGACAATTTGCTTTGTAAAATTTAACAAATAATTTATTTCCCTAGAATACAAAGTGAAACGAAAAAAGTCATGGTATTGTGAATTAAATCACAAAATAATCCAAGAATTACAGATACAAGTCCTAATAATTCAAAGTCCTGAAAAAAAATCAGTAAAAGTCCAGAATTAATCCAAAAACCGTGGTAGCTTATAAGGTGTTGATGTGTCAGCAATCTTTTGTTGAATCACAGTAATATAATTCCAGGTTTTAATTCACTATAAATTCCAGCGAATGTCTCTGTCCAAGAATTTTATCAGAGCACTATTGTATTTCCAGAGAAAATAATCACTTGAATTCAATAATTGGAAGAAAATAGATTCCAGCGCAAAATTCAGTAATTGGAAGAAAATAGATTCCAGCCCAAAATTGCTGGTCACAACATATAATACAGCTTGATTGTGCTCAGACTTAAAGCACGAATTAAATAATCCTCTCAGCTACAAGATTATATAATTCTCTACTTGACATCAGGTCACAATTAGCATTTTCTAAAAGAAAACTATTACCTAATGGAAAATAACCTTTTAGAATGATCCTAATCTTTACAAAATAAAAACTCAAACCTGGATTACACTCAGGAAAGTTTTAAACCTAGACCCAAATAAACATATTTACTTCTTCCATTAATAATGATCCTGATATTAAGCCCATACACAGAGGCAATAATTTAGCTATGTATTAGATGTTTACACAGAATAAAATAAAAAAAAAAGATCAATTTGGGTTAAACTGAAATGAACTCAGTTTTGGACAAGGTCAAGTCGAACATACAATGTTACATTACAATAGCATGTAATGAAATAAAAAAATTTAAAACTAACCATCAAACAAAGTAAATTAAATATACATAACACTTAAACTCATAAAGAAAAAGAAAGATTTATGCAATAAAGCTTTCTTTTTACTATTAGTCAAATATACATGTGTCAAAAAGAATTACATAAGATAAAATATTATGAATGACACAAAGTATACTTGAAACAATATATTTATATACATGTGAAAGTGCATCTGCAATTAAATTATCTTTTACCTTGCTGTGCCCGATGTCAATATTATACTCCTGCAACATCAAATTCTACCTTAATAATCTCTGATTATTGTTTTTCATCTTGCCAATGAAAGTAAGGGGGTTGTGATCACTAAACACTATAATCGGAGACGGAGCAGAACTAATATAGGCTTCAAAGTGTTGTAATGCCAATATCAAAGCCAAACATTCCTTCTCAATTGTGGAATAATTTCTCTGGGGAATATTTAATTTCTTAGAAAAATAGCACACTGGATGATCAACACCATTTTTGTCTTCTTGAATCAATACTGCTCCAACCCCAACATCACTTGCATCAACAGACAGTTTAAAAGATTGACTTAAATTTGGAGCTGTAAGAACTTGCGCATTCTTAACTATGCTCTTTAACTTATCAAAACCATCCAGACATTTTTCAGACCAATGAAACTTGGTTTTCTTGCTCAATAAATTTGTCAGAGGTTCAGCAATTATGGAAAAAATCAGCAAAATTTCTGATAGTATCCAGCCATACCCAAAAATCACATCAGTTGCTTTTTACTGATAGGCACAGGGAATTCAGAGATAGCCTTGACCTTAGCATATATGGGTTTAACTTGTCCATGTCCCACGATATATTCTAGAAATGTTACACAAGCATGGCAAAACTCAATTTCAGATAAATTAATTGAATTTGCATCAGCGAGTCTGTCAAAGAATTTCCAAATTGTTGCTAAATGATATTTATTGGTGTTGTTGGAGATGATGACTTCATCAACATAAGCACCACAATTATCTAGACCAGATGTAATCATGTTCATTAAATGTTGAAAAGTACTAGGCGAACCTTTCATCCCAAACCGGCATCACTTTATATTGATAAAGTCCATCTGGAATCACAAATGCCGAAATTTCCTTTGCTCTTTCTGTCAGTGGAATTTGCTAAAATCCTTTCCGAAGGTCAAATTTGGTGACATAATTTGCATTTCCAATTTTATCAATGCAATCATCAATTCTTGGTAATGGAAATGAATCTGCTTTAGTCACACTGTTCACCTTTCTATAATTAGTGCATATTATTATTATTATTATTAATAGTAGTAGTATTAGTAGTAGTATCTGGTTTCAAAACAAGTATACATGGTGAACTCAGTAACTTTTACTTGGTTCTATTAAATCATTCTCCAGCAAATACTGAATTTCTTTTTTCAAACATTCCTGTTTGAGAGGGTTCATCCTGTATGGTTGTTGTTTCACAGGTGTGGAATTTGCAATTTCAACGTCATGGTAGATTTTATTTGTTCTTGTAGGAACATCTGGAAATAAGTGCTCATATTCAAGTAATAACTGTTTTATTTCATTTTTTTTTTGTTGTTGTTGTTGTTGTTGTTGTTGTTGCTGCAAATGTGAAAGTTTCTGGTCCAGATTATTCATAATTTCTGAATTCCGAAGAGTTGTTACTCCAAAGTCAATACAGTCTGATTGCATTCCATCGCTTAAATCCTCACTGTGTCAGTCAGGTACACTAAATTAGTTGCATGATTAACCTGGCTATCTCTATCAACATACTAGTATGCCTTTAATACATGTACATCCCAGGAGTACTATTATTGTTATTAACTCATTCATTTTCTTCTTGATTTTGTAAGGGCCGTAATACCTAATCTGAAGAAAATTTTGAAGAATGAGCAAGAGGGACAGAACTCTATCACCAGACTAAAAAGTTCTCTCCATTGTAGTTCTATCGAACCTTAATTTTACTTTTCACATGAATTGCAGAACTGAATTCAAGCATAACTGGTTGGAAAGTTCAAGACATAAAATCTGACCTTTGATCAGACTGAACACATTTGTTAAGGCCAAATTGAGTTTAAAAAAAAAAAAAACCTTTATCAAAGCTTTTACTATTGTTTAGTTTTAATATTCCTCAAAGGAATTGCCTCTGGAAATCTTGTTGACATACACATTATGGTCAACAAGTATTGGTTACCTGACTTGGTCTTTGGTAAGAAACTGACACAATCTACCATTATTCTGCTAAATGGTTCATCAAATGCAGGAATCTGTTGCAGATGAGCCTTAGGTATCTGGGTTTTCCTACCATTTGAGGGGTGTGACAAGATCTGCAGTATTTACAAACATCACTTTTGATTTCTGGCCAATAAAAGTGGTTCAAGATCTTGTGATAAGTCTTATTTATCCCTAAATGACCAGCCAAAGGAGTTTCATGGGCTAGACTAAGAATTTCTTGTCAGTACGATGTTGGAACTACAATTTGATAGTTCACTGACCACTCGTCTCCTGCAGGTACCTCAGATGGTCTCCATTTTCTCATAAGAATCCCATTTGTAACGAAATAACAAATAGGTACTTCACTGGCTTCAGTTTCATTAATGGCCTTTTGAAACAAACTGGAGATCTCAGGATCTTTTTCCTGTTTGACAACAAGTGAATTTTGTTTGTCACCCTGATTAGAATAAAGAGAATGAGTAGTTAAAAGAGGATCACTGTGATCAAAACCCTTTGATTGATCCAAATGAGGAGTAAAAGTAACGTCATCGAAAGCCTGACCAATACATATGTCAGCTAAGGAATACATTCCTGATCAACATCATTCTCAATAGCTTTCTTTACCATAGCTCTAGTAACTGCACAAGATGGGTATAAATCAGGGATTTAATTTTCAATATGATCGACGATGATGTGTCTGTGGTAAAGTACAAACCATAAACTGGATTATACTTAGGAAATTCCTAAACCTAGACCCAAATAAACATATTTACTTCTTCTATTAATAATGATCCTGATATTAAGCCCATACACTGAGACAATAATTTAGCTATGTATTAGTTGTTTACACAGAATAAAAGTTTTTAAAAAAATCAATTTGGGTCAAACAGAAATGAACTCATTTTTGGACAAGGTCAAGTCCAACATACAATGTTACATTACAATAGCATGTAATGAAATAAAAAATTTAAACTAACAAACAAACAAACAAACAAAACAAATTAAATATACATAACAATAACTAAGCTTACTGTATGGCCTTGACATTTGTACATCATATGTCCTTCATTGTGCATCCATCAGCTATTGTGATTTTGAACTTCTTCTCAAAAACCACAGAACCAGTTTCAACCAAACTTGGCAGAGACCATCCTGGCTTGAAGGCCTTTAATACTGACACAAATGATGCCTATCTGCCATGCAATATGGCTGCCATTATTAAAAGTAGACAAATGTTCACATGAATTCTTTTCAAAAACTACTCAAAAGAATTTAACCAAATTTGTGACTTCTGGACAGAATTACATTTTAACAAAATGAACTCTGGCAAGAAGGCCTTTACATTTTCTACAGCTGGTGCCAAATTGTTCACAATTACTACAAGCAGATATTCAATTAAACAACATATAAAGCTTCTAAAGAGAATCGACCATCTATGAAAGAAAATGTCCTTGCATAGAGGGCTTTTAAGTTCGTATTAATGATGCCAATCCATCATCAAATATAGCAACTGTTACTAAAAATATTAAAAAAAACTTTAATAACTTTTTCCTTATAAAAAGCTGAACAGACTTTTACCAAATTTGACAGAAAGCATCACATGTTCAAGAACTTCAAAACTAATACAAATGATGCTGGTCTGCCATCAAATATAGCCACTGTTACAAAATATAGAAAAATATAGTAACAACTTTATCTGAATAACCCAAAAATGCTTAACAGAATTTGACCAACTTTGATTTAGAGCAATCAGGAACTGAAGCCTTTCAATATTAGGGAAATATTAGGATGCTAATGTGTTATAAATATGGATGAAGATACCAAAAATAAAGGAAGCAATTATTTTATGGCTTGCAATGCATCTTTATCATCTACACAACATATATAGGTAGGTATACTTAATTCACAATATACTGTGGTAGGTATGCTTGATTTAAAGGTTTGTTCTCATACAGAGATGCCTCATACTTCATGATGAATGTTTTGAAACACCAAAATGATGAACTGATATGATTCAGTTGCATTTTTTTGTGTGCATATAACACTTGCAACACTTAAAAAAAAAAATTGACTATTAAACTGAAACTGAACATTGGTCATAAAGATGGACAGAGTGTATGGAAGAAAAAGGCTAAGAACCACTTTCAAAACTGTAGCATATTTGTAATGGTTTGCAGGTATTTAATCATTCATGTACTATAAGCTTGTAAAACACAAGAAAATTCTTTATTTGAAGTGAATATTAGCATTTTAATAATGGAAAATAATTACATTGAGGTTTATTGAGTGATTCTTTATTTGAAGTGAATATTAGCATTTTAATAATGGAAAATAATTACATCAAGGTTTACTGAGTGATTCTTTATTTGAAGTGAAATATTGGCATTTTAATAATGGAAAATAATTACATCGAGGCTTACTGAGTGATGGAAAATAATTACATTGAGGTTTACTGAGTGATGGAAAATAATTACATTGAGGTTTACTGAGTGATGATTAAGCACATTTAAAAGAATACAGCCAAGTAATCAATCTTGAATTGTTCATGACTTAATCCTTAGATAACTGACAAGAAAAAAATTATAAAGATTGAATGAGCATTTTTCTTAGACACTTGGGTAATATTTTTGGATATGGCACAAACAGGATATCACAAAGTTAGGAATCATTTAATTATAAAATTCTTGATCCCCAAATATATATCTATGGATGGATGGATGGATTGTCACAAGTTACAACTATGGTCTTAAAACTATGTCACAGAAAGAAAGCAAAACCAACCAGTCTAGTAAAATTAACAAATAATTTATTCTCTAAGTTACAAAGTGAAAATTTAAGAAGAATTTACAGTATTGGGATTTAAATCTCAAATAATCTTAGATGTCATATCACAAGTCCAGAATTATAAAAATGTTCTGAATGAATTTCAGTATCTTGAATATCTTGATGTATTGCAATAATATAATCCAGAATGTCTTTAAATGAGTCCTCAATAATCCAAAAGTAGTGTTTTAGTCCAAAAAGTTAACAAGCACTTTGTAATTCCAATGAACAATTTAAATTCTTCTAGAATTATAACTGGACACATTTACCAACTCTGATCAGGGATACCCAAAGACTGACATTAAAACAGGAATGAATGCTTGTTTACCTCATCCTATATCTACTAATTTCATTTGACCAAATACATGAATAAATTTCCAGGGAAAAACCCAGGTCTTGCAGTCAACTCCAAGTATATATCTTTTAAAAAAATGACAAATGTCAGGTAGGCCAAAACTCTACCCTCAATAACGGACAGCATTTAAACACATAATATAATTAAATATTCATGGCAGTATATTATTATTATTATTATTATTATTATTATTATTATTATTATTATTTACAATTTATTATTTTCAAATTATTATTATTATTATTTACAATTTATTATTTTCAAATTATTTTTATTATTATTATTATTATTATTATTATTATTAATTTTTCCATTTTTTAACATTATATTATTATTATTATTATTATTATTATTATTATTATTATTATTATATTGCGTCCATAATGAAAATTATTGTTGTTATTAGTTTTGGTTTTTAGTATTTTCAACGCGTACGTGCGTTTCATCAAGTAGAGTAAAATATGATAGGCAGGAAGACAAAATAGAGGCCAAAATAATTATGAATGCCTATGACAAGCATAATTTTCAATTACAGGTCATTTAACACAAGTTAAATCCAATGTTTTAACTGTTATGCCAAGGTATCCCCATGGTTCTCGCAAAACTTTACATAGGTATGAACATCGATCGTTGCCATCTAAAAATTTGTGTCAAACCAGCAGAAACCTGTTGACGCGAGTCAAACATAGTTTTCTGGCCGATTTGTACAAAGGTTGACTATTTTTAGTAGCAAAATGATAAATTGTTATTTATCATCCAATATGCCATTTGTTCCAACTGGTCGTAAACCTTATTATTCATCTCGGGATTATTTTAAATTCTGCCTTTTGAAAGCAACTCCTAAATTATTCTGAATGTGGTAAATTGTTTTTACACGAGGGCAATCGAACTTTCTTGCATGTTCTCGAACTCGTAAACAAGCGCATTATGGGCGTGGTCTAAGAATAAGAATGATTTGATTGGTTTAGATGGTGACCTTCATCTTACATCATATGGGCACGTGACGATATTTCCCGCAATTCTGTAGAACCAAAACAAACTCCATGTTGGAAAGAATTCAGTATGTAAACAGTGACATTTTTACCTGAAAGTGGAAAAGTTATTTGACGGCATTGTGGATACTTTTAAGGAAAAAGCAAAGGAACGCTTGATTGGAGAAAATGAAACTGATTTAGTCAGGTAAGTCGCTTTGTTTGATCATTATTCCACATCCAAAATTTTGACAGCTGCACCTCGATTTCACAAATGGGGTCAATGGATGATTGTGTAACATAACGATGAAAAGTGATTTTGCCTTTAGTAGATATTTAACGAATAGATTGATCGTTAGATTTGCACTTTCAGTTTCAGCCATCGCAAAAGTTTTGCTGGGTCAGCTGTTTTTTGTTGTTTCTTTTTCGTTAACAGGTCTTATTACTGTTCGTTTACACCTATGACCCTGGGATCTGGTTATGCTGTTTACGCAACTAATTCTGTTTTTGGCGATGATTCAGTCAGATAGTGTCAGTATTCAGTACGGGAGGGTGACACGTGTAACATACTTTCAGTATTATGGAGGAAAAAAAACTATCCAGTTCTTGGTACAGATGGTTGAACCTTCACATCCTTTGTAACAGAACTTGACTGATTGAATGTACATGAATAGTTATGGCTCCCTGTTCAGCTGAGAATGAGTCATGGAAGGTTACTGTACAGTCAAAATAGTGAGACTGTTTACTAGAAAAGTAGGGTAATACTATTTGGAACACACGTGTGTTCATGAATTAGTATGTACTGTCAGGAAATAGTTATTTTATAACACATCATATCTCTCCAGTACTCTGTGTGTGTGTGTGTGTGTGTGTGTGTGTGTGTGTGTGTGTGTGTACAGTTGCTTATTCGGATACAGCAAGAAAAGGAGTTTTGTTCGTATGTAATAAAATATTTCATGAATACGGGGAACAAAATTCTAACTCCAAACAATTTTCAAGTGATTGTAACTTCATTTTTCTATATTACAGCTGAAGCGATCATTAGGGGGATGATTAAAAAACACTTGCTGCAACAAGATTAAGATAATTTCATACCATACAGTTTTAGTTCTTTGATTGAAGTAATAAATATCATTATTTGCCTGTTGAAAATGAATGTTTCCATATTTTTAAAAGGATGTTCTTAAAATAGTTTTATTTTTTAGCAAGAAATCTGAATAATTTGTTTTCAATAAGTTTTATATCAGATATATCAAATACATTCTAAACTAGTATTATGAACAAAATAATGGTCATATTTATTTGAAATCAATTTCCAAAATTTTGGGGTGGGGTGGGGTGTATTTTAGTTGCCTGTATTAGATACATTGTAAACAAGATTGACAGTCTTCACCATCTACACTTGCCAGGCTTTGTGAATGGCTTATGCTTGGGTTAGAATAAGCCAATTGAATTTGGAGTAAAAAGACTAAAGCTCAAGGTCATTTTAACTGAATGAACAATAACATGAGTTCCGCTTCATACAGACTGGGATCAAACTTTGTAGCTGGCTGGCACTTGTGGTAAAGTTGTTGTTGTTGTTGTTATAGGGTTTAACGCCATTTTTCAGCACAAGATAGGCTATACATGGCGGCCAGTATTAATGGTGGAGGAAGAACCCTGGAAAACCCCGGGAAGAACCACCGACCCACGAGAAGCTACTGGCAGGCTTTTCTCACGTACCCACGTTAGCCGAGCCTGGACTCGAACCCACGCAGACAGAGGTGAGATGGCAGTGATCCGTAACGATCAGCGCTTTAGACCACTCGGCCACTCGGGGCCCCCCACTTGTGGTAAAGAAGAAACCTATTGATTTTTGGGTCAAAAGGTCCTGGTCATGTTTAAAGAAGAAAACTGGTTTAAAAGAAATTCAGTTCTTGGATATGTACCGTAACTTGAGTTGATGGATGGCTTGCATACTTTTATGTAAAAGAAGATATCAGTGATTTACAGCCAGATAACCATGTGAAGAATGAACCATCTTTATACTGATTATATATTTGACAATAAAATGAACAACAATTTGTATATTAATTACACATTCATGTTTAGAAGAAAAAATACTTTTATGTAAGGACAATATGACTTAAAACATCTCGAAGAAAAATTGTTTTAAGAGGGTTAGTTTTGGATATTATGTTTAGATCTAGGTCATGTTCAATACACCTCACACGATTTTTCACTTCTCCATGCATGATAGTGGGGGTAGTTATATCATGGAGAGGATTCAGAAGGAGTACCTCCACTCTGTGCATCTTTACGGAATTGCCACTTCGCACAGAGAAGAGAAAACTTTGGGGCACAGAGATCTGTTTGTGTTGAATGTTTTATAATTTATGTCAGTGAAAGAAATTATAAGAGAACAAGAATTAATGGAGTCCAGTCTCTCAGGGTATATTCAACCTCATGGACACATGCTGGTTTAGTGGATACTTTTCTTTTCTTTTCTTTGTTTTAAATTGCAGTTGTTGTCATTGGGAATTTAACTATCCAGGATTACTTTTCCTTTGTAACAGTAGGACTAATTTATGCTGTTCAAGGGCAGTTGAAAGGCCGATGTATAAGTTTGTTCAGATTTCATCGAATAAAGTAACAATTTAAAAATTAAACTGAAGTGTCAGTGACCTATTTTCCATGGATCATGCTTGAAACTTACTTGACTACATTGTTTAAACTAAACTGGCAATGCATATATATTTTTGACATGGCAGTAATAACTGTAGATACAAGACAAAATTATATTGAATTTCTAAACATGAATGTGTAATTAATATACAAATTGTTGTTCATTTTATTGTCAAATATATAATCAGTATAAAGATGGTTCATTCTTCACATGGTTATCTGGCTGTAAATCACTGATATCTGACCTTTCTGTGAGTTGTCTTCATGGATCGGCTTATCATATGTCAGTAATGTTGACCAGATCTCTCTATGGTGGAGAAGCATAAGATGTTCTTGGTGAGTTGTGGTGGTTGAGTGGGAATTGTATCACAGAGTGAGTGTGGAGGGGGATAACTCCACCATCTGGATAATATCTAAAAGGTAATGGTTATTGTAACTAGAAATAAAATTGTTTTTTTTTGTGCAAAATTACTTTTGTTTTCGAAGCAGGTTCCTTAACCAAACGTTTTGAACGAGACAGTAATTCTGGGGTGATAAGGTCGGATGTTGTGGTCTGAAGTCATGGTTGTTATAACTTGCTTACAAACAGGTTTTACACAATAAATTCTGTTCTATAGCAAGTTTTTTTTTTAGCCAGATATTGTGGATGGCTGGTAGGGTAATAAAGAAACCTACAGATTCTCGGGTCACAAGGTCAGAGGTCATGGTCATGGTAAGATTAATAAGAAAATGGTGTTTGCACACGAAGTTTACTTCAAGAGCACATACGTTGACAAAAGGTCCTGGTCATTGAGACCTATTGGTCAATAATCTTCAAGATGCAGCCATGTCCTCCTAATGCCTGTTAAACATTGGTTGCCATATAATGTGCAGGCGGTCAGAATATTTGGTGGAGGAAGTACCTAGGAAGAACCTCTGACCACTGGAAAGCTTCTTGCAGGTTTTCTAACATGCCCACATTGGTCAGGCTGAATTGAACTCATGTGGATAGGGTTGAGATGTGTGAGTGATCAGTAAAGGCAAATTCCTTAGACCACTTAGCCATGTGGGGACCCAATGGAAAATGTAAATAAGGGAAGATGAAATCTTCAGCAAATACACTCCTGCACTTATTTCCAAAGTAACATACAGGAAGAAAAAATGTTGGCTCAAATATCCAAAATAAGCATAAAGAATTCAGATCCAGCTATGGAAGGCTTTTAGCAGGAGATGCTGTTAATGATAGGGCTTTGTGTTTGAAGTCTTTTGAATAAACAAGAAACAGCTAAGGACGTTTGTGACCTATATTTTGTTTTAAATTACCCCATTTTCTTTTTGCTTGATTGGGGTCATTGGACCCTCATCTTTTACCTTTCCTGAAATTGTAAAACTGTAAACAAAGCAAGAAAGAACTAAAAGTGATTGTTGAAACTACCGTTACCCACAAAGTAAGGGTTTAACGCCATTTTTCAGCACATGATAGGCTATTCCTGGGGGCCCATGTAATTGGTAATGAAAGAACCCAGGAAGAACCACTGATACATTGGAAGCTACTGGCAAGCTTTCTCCCATACCCACATTGACACAGCCAGAGAGTTGAACCCGTGTAGGCAGGTGAGATGCCAGTGATCTGTAAATGTTAATGTATTAGACCACTTGGCTATGGAGGGCCCTTACAAAGTCTGTTATTTTTTCTTAAATCCATCACAAATGACAGGTCTGGCTTTTTTTTTTTTTTAAAATTTATTTTTTATTTATTTTTTTGCAGTGTTGTTTAAGCAAACATCCAAACTCTAGACAATATATGATGTTTAAGGCTCTATAAGAAATTTTCAACAAAAAAAATTTTCCTTCACTAGCACATTCAAGGACAGGTCAGAAATCAGGACATGTGTACAGAAATGTTTAGATTGGTTGAAGAGGTTGTTTACTCAACAAAATTTTCAAGGTCAGTGATATTGCATGTGGCATTTCATACCCTTCATACAAAGGTAATATGAAAGCGTTATGAAATGATATGACATATACAAACACCACCTACTAAAACCTACTGCCGCCATTCAAGATCACTTCCTGTGAGTTGCCTTGTTTAAAATGTCACTTTCCAAATCAAGGTCAGCAGTTATTCAGTACATCTGAAAAGCAGGCAGTGCAAAAAGGGTATGGAGATTTTGGGATAACATGACATCTACCAGTAAGTGACTTTTAAAAAACACTCAACAGAATTTGACCCAATTTGACAGAAAGCATCTTGGCATAAAAACAATCAGTTTTGTACAAAATAATGGCCATTGAGCACCTGTCATGTCCATTGTTGCCAAAATGTTGCAAAAACTTTTCTCAGATACTGCTTATCAGAATTTGACTAAATTTTACAGCAGTTATTTAGGCATTAGGGGCTTTCAGTTTGTGAAAATGATACAGCTTTTCTACCAGATATCAGGTCACCATTACTAAAGATTGAAGTTTTCTAAATTGTCTTATCAAAAACCTTTCTACAGATCTTGACCAGATTTGATAGAAAATCTTATGAAGGCTTTGTTCATACGAAGCTAATATGACAATAAATATGTCGGCGGCTATTAAAATAGAAAAAATAGCAATAGCTTCTGAAAACATATTTTAAAGAACTTGACCAAAGGCAAACTAGCTAAAATGCCCTTAACATTTATGGAAATGATGCAACTCCACCATCAAATATGGCCAACATTACTAAGAATAGAAAAATACTGACAATTTTATTTTAAGAATTTGACCAACTCTTAAAGAAAGTGACTTGGCATAGAGACTTTTCAATATTGGAAAATTACACTCATATGACATGAAATATCTATGAAGATATAAACCTGCCAACAGTTATTTTCATAATATATGTATTGAACAGCAGTGGAAGAAACTTTGTGATGCATCTTATTGACCAAGATTTATTTACTCATAAGTGATCTCGAGCACACCTGGGCATCTTTTTTTTTAAGTTAAGTCAGTTAAAAGGCTTTGTAATGACAAGCTACACTATTTTAAGGACTTTGACAATTTTTACAAGTATTATTTTACATACCTAGTTAAAATATTTTACATTTTATCCTTTTTCATGTAGGACTAAATGTTTACTTCTGTTTGGATGGGTTTGTCTTAGAAAGGTTTTGTTTTTAGCTCTACTAGTCATAGATCAAAAGAGCTTCAGGGATGGTCTGATGTCCTTCTCTCCATCATCTGACATCCACACATCCATTAACAAAAGTATTTTATCACTATTGCTCTGAAACTACTTGGAGAATATCCATTAAACTTTACGTGCACGCACACACACACACACACATCCCATGGTCTGGTTCAGGCTTCTGCAACATTTTAAAAATGCTGTGCCATGTCTGCTCAGTTGTCATATTTGTCCCCTTTTTGTAATTATCATTTTAGTAGATGCAATACAAAATTACAACCTGTACTTTTCCAAATTATTTGACCTGCCACAGTTGACGTGTGCAATACATTACTGCTACCTGGACTAGTGGTTCTAGATGATAATAGTGCTGCTTACACATTCAATATGGCTGCCACAGCAGACATCTTGAAATTCTTGTTACTCCTCCAGAATGGACGGTCATATCAACATAGGGTTTTCACTAAAAGACTTCTTTATGGTTTTAGTTAGTCCTAAATGAAAATGGTTTGGAACTGATGTCCTGTATGGTCACAACAGTGGCCATCATGAAAACCTTATTATTGCTACTCCTATATGGATGGCCACTGTCCAATTGGTAAGAAATGAAAATGGATCTGTTATGAAGTCCAGTATGGCCACTACTGCAATCATCTTGAAAATTTCATTACAGCCTTTCCCAGACATGTATTAACTTGAGGTTTCACCAAAAGACTTCTTGTAATGTCCATTATGGCCAAGACACAGCAGCCATCTTGAATATCTTGTTATTGTTATTCCTCCTAAATGGAAGGTTGTGTCACCATGATGTTTTCACTTAAAAAAACTTCCTATGATGTCTGCTTGTTTCTAAATGAAAACAAATTTTGCTTATCTGATATCTAGTATAACTGCCCTGCAGGAATCTACAAATCTTTTTATTGCTACTCCTCCTGAACAGAAAGGCATATTGACATGTGGTTTCCACCAAAAGACTTCTTATGATGTCTTCATGGTCCTGAATGAAAATGTTGCTGATGTTATGACTGTAGGTCTTCAACAGAAAGAAGAAAAACCAAAAAGTTTACTAAAATAAAAAATTTATCTAGTTACAAAGTGAAAATTTAAGAGACACTTGGATTATTGTGAATTTAATCCCAAATAATCATAATGTCCTATCATAAGTCATGAAGTTTAGAATGTTCCAACTGAATTCCGATAGTCATGAATGTTCCAAAATAATGTTCATCCAAAGTCAATAAGCACATACTTGTTCCTGTTTATAATTTAAATAAATAATTCCTCTTGAGTTATATCTGAACACAACTGTGAAGGTTTCAGACAGGCTGATCTTAAAATATTAATGAAGTATTCGTTTATCAAATCCCTAGCTTTCAGAAAGGTCAGTTTTAAAATAGGAATGAATTGTTTACAAATCCCTATTTATCCATATTTTCACTTGACTTATAGTTTAAAAGAATGTGAAGATTTCCAGCGGATAAACCTAGTCTGACTGACAATAAAACTGACCTGGAGCTCTTGCTATGTAAATAAATCCCGTTTCTGGAATGTTATTCTCTGAAAATTAAGGTCAACATGTTATTTGCAACTTACAACCATCAACACAGGTTGGTTATGTAAACATTCTGGTTACAAAGGAAGTATTATCTTAAAGTACAATCTACAATCATGGACAAACGTTAAGCATATAATATTGATATGCATAACACTGATCTGGGATTTATAATGTCAGCAACAATGACCAGCTTGAAAATCTTGTTATCACTACTTCTGAATGAATGGTCACATCAGCATGTGGCTTTTACTAAAAGACTTCTGATAATGTTTTGTTGATCTTAAATGAAAAAAGATGCTGATATGGCATCCAGTGTCTGGATATCTTGAAAATCTTGTTGTAGCTACTTCTGTTAAAGGGAATGTCGTTGTGACAAGGGGTTTTCACCAAAGGATTCCTCATGGTGTCTACTTGATACTAAATGAAAACAACTGATTTTCATTATGGCCAACATGGAGGTTATCTTTAAAATATTGTTATCTCTACTCCCAGATGGATGGCCGTATCAACAAGGAGTTTTGATCAAATAGACTTCTTATGGTACCTATCGGTCCTAAATAATACTGCTGCCAGTCGTAAATCCAATATGGTGACAGTGATGGCTGCCTTGAAATCCTTGTCATCACTACTCCCACTGAATGGATGATCATTATGAAATGGGGATTTGTGTGTGTGTGTGTGTGATTTAGATTTTTAACGTAACTTTAACAATTTTTCAGTCATATCGCTATGATGTCTGCAGTGTGACAGTTTATAGTAAGGTCTAGCACTGGGGCATCATGCCGCAGACATATAGCATGATGTCCCACCCAGTCACATTATTCTGACACCAGACCGACCAGTCCTAACACTAACCTCTTAATGCTGAGCGTCAAGCGAGGCAGCTGTTAGTACCATTTTTTTAAGTCTTTGGTATGACTCGGCCGGGGTTCGAACCCACGACCTCCCGCATCCGAGGCGGACGCTCTAACCACTAGGCCACCGGAGCGGTTCAAATGGGGATTTGACCAAAACACTTCTAGTGATTTTTACTTCGTCCTAGATGAAAATGATGCCAATCTGACATCAAGTATGTCACCACAAACAGCAAACTTGAAAATCTTATAACTGAAGAATATCAGAGATGGTTTTAACACTCTGCAGTTAAAAGGAAGAAATTGCTTTTTCATGAATTCATGGAAATTCTTTTCACCTAGTAGAGCACTAGTCCCTTTATGGGACTCATGTTGCAGTTTTGTTATCTTTACATTTGTAGGACTTGATTTTATATTAGCCCTAAATAGAGAGTAATGTGCTTACATGCCAATATCAGACTTCTTTGTGCATGGTAATATTTGGTAATTTTATTTCATCTTTGAGATGTTCAATAATTATTAATTTGGTTGTACAGTGAAACCTGTCTTGAGGGACCACTTGTCCTGAGAGACTGGGTTCTCCATACTCAGGTGTATTTATTATATAGTGTTATGAGGGACATTGTTTTTTTGACAGAGGGGATGGTCTTTCAAGATGGCTTCTACTGTATTTAATTATAGATGTGTTAGATTATAATTTTGATACACCACTGTATTTAGTAACATTGCCAGCAGAATAAAAACTTACATAACCCTGATAAGCATTTTGCAGTTTTTAATGTCTGTTGGTCCATCTGTTCATCCATGAACAATGTTTCCATGCAAGATGGTCCGTTTGGATAAACCTGATAGGTTGACCTTAAGGATTTAAAAGAAACCAGTCAGTGACTAATGTCACCGTGACCTGGAATACTCTAACAGAATAGTTACTGTGTGCTAAACTGAGTTTTACTGCACAATTGTACTTAAATAAAGCATTACAAGTGCTTGACCTTGGAAGGAAGAAAAAGGTGCCTTTTGATTTTGGAGTCCAAAGGTCAGGGGCACTTATTTGACACAGGAAATTTAATGGTGTGTTGATTCTTCACTAGTACATTGTAAGCTATTGATTTCAGGGTTTTAATTATCCTGATGCTGTTTTGGAGAAAAGGTGGAAATTTATGATATCTTATGCATCCATTTGCATGTGCATTTTAAGATAGAGACTTCAATCCACTCACATCTCCGCTTTGTCTATATGGGTTTAGGATTCATCTCGTTCAGCATGGGTATATGAGAAAGTTTTCCAGTATCGTTCTGTGGGTCATTGGTTCTTACTGGGGTCTTCTTGGGTTTTTTCACCACCAAATATATATGTTGGTCTGTAATAGCTTATCATGTGTTGAAAAATTGCACTAAACCTACAAAAACAACAATTGTTGGTGTTGGTCTGTTGATGTGAACAAAGGTTTTAGAAATTTTTGTTGGTTGTTTTCAATAAATTTATAAGAATTACATGTGAGATCAACATGCCTGACCATTGGTATGTATAAAAACATATGCAAGTGTTAGCAAATGTCAAATGAGTGATTCAGAATTGAGACTGCCAGGTCAGACCCTATGGTTATGAAGTTATGGCCCCTGGGTCATAACTTGAAACCTATCAGAATCTATATCCAATAGCCACATATGTATATACACACACTGGGATTGAAGAAATTGATGAATTAAAATATACAAATAAAATTGGTCCCAGAATCTATTGTTTCTTCTGTGACATTACGCAAGAAAGAGAGATTTTGGAGGTGCGTGGGACAAATATGATCATATGTATAATTTCTAATTGGTTTGTTTTAATTTCAGATCATTTGAAAAGAATAGACAAGTCACAGCCCATCATTTTCCATCATCAAACAGAACAAGTCTTTTAAAAAGGGTATTACAGAGTCAGTTTTTCAAAAGACAGTGCGATAGTCAAATAAATACAGGATCATCTAAGCCAGTCTCAGTTTCTGTATCACAGACTGGAAACTTGATTAATCTAGGTCGGCAGAGTTGCTTACCACCTTTAACAGACACCAGGTGTCCGACCACACACATACTCCCCATGACTGTTGCCAGTCAGAGGCAGAAACAGAAGGTGGGTAAGATTTAAAGTGCTGTCATTCAATAAACATTGCCATATCCTGACAATACACACAATACAGCATCAGAATTAACATGAAATTATACAAAATTGACACAAATACTGTAACCATTCAGATATGTGCCCAGGACGCTTAGAAAATTCATTTTTAGCTCACCTGGTCATAGGGCCAAGTGAATGTAGGGTATGGCCAAGTGTCTGTTGTGCATTGTCCTTCACATGTCCCTTCATCAACAACTGCTTAATAACATTCTCAAGTCCATATTGCTGATCTGATTTCAGTCAGACTTGGGAACATGGGTTTATCAAAATCTCAGGAGAGTTCAATAAAAAGCGAGATCAGTGCATACAAATGAGGTGAGCTTGTACCTGATTGGCTAATCTTGCTACCACCGCTAATTTTGGGACAAAGATTATGGTTAGTTCTTTTTACATATTGTTTTAATGTGAAAATAAAAAAATTTAAACTTTTCAACATTGCTCATTATCTTGTTAGATAAGGTGATTACAGTTAGTGTATGTAAAGTAATTAGAGGAGGGGGGGTTGAAAATTTACATAATATGGAAAAGTATGCAAAAATCTATGTACTTTGGTTACAAGTCAGAAGTACATTCCTGATCTTCATTAAATATCCAGTTGCAGAGTTTACAAAGTTCCACAGATGTTTAATTTTAAACTTAGCAAGTCATTTTATCTAAGAAAAGATGATATGCCAACATAATGGCCATTATTCCATTGAAAATATTGAGTTGGTTCATAATTTGCTAAGTATTGCTGTAACAATTTTGGGAGAACATTTTAAATGATGACAAAACTTATGCATACCTGGCAAAGACAGGCTTCATTTTTGTTGTTGTTGGTGACCTGTTGTTCACTGGGTTGACACTTTCTGTATTCGTATTAAGTCTTTTACACAGGAAGAAGATGCAGTGTACAAGCAGTGGAACTGTATTCCTCATCAGTGATATACATTATTTCCTAGATAACTAGTGTACAATGGATCCCAAAACATGAACCACTGCATAAGCAAGGGTGCTAGTAACCTATGAAAAATTGAGAACGTTTCTGATAAAGTTCTTTGCTTTTCGTTATAAACAACTTTTATTTTCAAGATGACTAATCTTGAAAAGATCCTTAAAATTAATACTCCAAAGAAAGTTTTGTACACATCATGTGTGTACTGGCAGAAATCATGTATTATATCACAACTTGATGTGTGTGTGAACGTGGATGCATTATAACATTATTGCTGATTCAGCAAGAGACAGATTCTTGGTTTTTTTTTTAAAGATACACGTTTATTTCAAGAACAACAAGATCAAAACAATGGTTGTTTTTAATTTGATGGTTTTGTCAGTAAAATATTGATAATATAATTTCATTTTGAAATACTATGGGAAAGTTACTTTAATGACTGAATTCACAAAAACAACAGCTTTGTGTACTTGACTTGTCTGCTTCACAAATTACAACCATTATATGTACATGCTTTTCTACATTTAATTTTGGAAAAAATTTCTGGTATTGTTTGAAGAAAATTTTTATATCCATAATGCACACAAAATTGATATATCCATAATGATTAGGGTAGATGTGAGGATTATTCAAAAAATTATGGAACCAGAATAAGTATAAAATGAAACAAGAGACAAAACTCACAGTGTTTCCTTTAGTTTTCAGCAGTCAAGATTTCATGCAAGAAAATTAAATGTATTATAGTGTATCAGGATGCAACAGTATTTATACTTCTTTATACACTTATGGAATCTCTATATTTTTGGATGATTCAAAGTCTCTCCGACTTTGTGATTTGAATAATTTTTACAGGGTTGACAATTTGGGTCTTTGGCCACCACATGTTAATGTTGAAAGCTCAGTGTATTGTAATACTGGTGGCAATACATGCCTCTTTAATTAATTTTAACCATTTGATTTGGAAAAAAAAGATCTTGTACCACGATTCACAATCTATAATTGTATTTAACTGTCTTACAAGAAGGAAGATGTTAAAGTTATTTTGAGCGTCAAACTATATATTTATAGGTGTAACTATTCTAATACTATTCCTTGTATTGCTGCTTTTGAAGCAGTCCTAAAACACAAAAAAATTTAGAAAAATTGTCAGCCTAAATGAAAACAAACTAGGAAAAATTTAATGTAAATGGGATGAAATGTTTATTAATTATCTTGTGCAGAGGTTTTATTTCACTTTTTTGCTTCATCTAAATATGTAATTGATATGAATCTCCACCTTTTCTAGATATCACTGATATGAAAGATAATATATCTTTTTGTCCATGTATCACTGTTAGGAAATGTTATATGTTTTTTCCAGATATCACTGACAAGAAATGCTAATGTATCTTTTTACCAAATATCTTATAGAAATGCTAATATCTTTTTTTTCCAAATATCACTGCTAGGGATGCTATTGTATCCTTTGTTCTCTTCTTTCATAGGCAGTTCATGATACATGTATATGTTAATTTCTCATTTTTGTAATTAAATCTTTCAATTTAAACATCTGTGCAGCAAAATTAATGATTAGCACCAGACAGTTTTAAAAGTTATGCAAATATTGCATTTGTTATATGATTTTGCTGTCTTCTTGTACTCTGTCTACCGTATTCAGTTTTGGAAAATAAACTGAAGGAAAAAAATCAGTAATAGTGTAAAAGGAATGAAAATTTAAGTCATAACTTCCTGGCTTTGCACTCTACTGTCCCATGGATCAGAGATGTGCAAGGGGATTTGGTTATAGTTATCCGTTTGTGGTGTTTGTTCTTGGTGTTCTCAAGATTCCTCCACCTGAAAGAAAGCCACATGCCTATATGTACTTTACATACCATATCTAACATTTCATACCCTTGATCTTTGCATGCAAAATCCATGAAATTCTTAATTGTTTTGTGCACTTCATTTTTTTCTTACAGAAAATTTTCCTTAATAAAAATGTTCAAAATTTTTACATTTTAAGAATGAGACAGTAGTATCTTTTTAACTATCATATCCAACAGCATTGCATCTTGGGGACATTACCAACCCCAAACTGCCTGTGTATCCCTAAATGTTACTATTCTCCCTATCGTGATCATGTTGATAGTTATTAGGGAACATAGCTACATAGAATATCACCATGTCAACTCTACCAAGGTGCAAGACTGCATGTAAAAATTAGTAAGAAGTGTACAAAGAATTATTTGCAATATATTAAAATACTTGAATGATGTTGTGTTAGCATTCAAAGTGAATAGAGCAAAGTTGAGACAGATTAGTCACTGTTGTCTATCATCTGTGGTCCCATTAGCAACAGCTCCAACATGTGACATGCATTTTGGTTGTAGTATCATACACATCATGAAAGTTGTAACAGGCTGAGTCATGAAGTTTTCTTTCTCTATTTCAGGTCATTGGTGAAATCACTATGGATGGTTTTGCCCCTACATCAGATTGTATTGACTTTCTCAGCCCAACTGGTGACACCATATCCAGCACAGATCTGTTGGATACATCAATTTATGCTTCCAGTCCAAACTCCCTGTACATGTATGATCAGGAAAAAGGAGACATGCAAAGCTCATTTGGTATACCTCCAACCCCAGGCAGTTTTGTTTATTCAGATGACTTTGATTTAAGTAGTCAATACGAGATGTCACATGATATTTCAGCCTCACTTTTACCCAATGTACAGAAAAATGCAGCTGCTGTAAGCTCATGTAAAGACACTGGTCACATGTGGGGAGAAATGGGAAAAGTGTCAAAGATAGAAGGAGTACTGCAGTTTTGCTTGAATCCAGCCACATCTGAACCAACTCTTGCTGAGCTCAATCAGACTGAGTCATTTCTAGATGACCTACTGGTTGAAAATTATTTGTCAATAGATCCTATGGACAATGATTTTAAAGGCAAAAGTAAAGACAATACATGTTCAACTACTATTTCTTTCTTGTGTGATCCTCATAAGCTTGTCAAAGAAGAGAGTCCTTTGGACAGTATGTCAGATTCAAACTATTACACAGGATCCAGCCTCCAGTCACACTGGCAGAATGATCTGACTTCCATGTCTTCTGCACCTAACCTTTATCTAGTCAAGAGAGAAGCACTTGAAACAGTGACGTCCTCTCATGGTCCAGAGTCTGGTACAGTTTTATCACCTGATAGCCTGTCAGAGAATCCAATGAATAATGTGAGTTCCCCAGTTAAGTTGGAAACTGATACCCTGAGCAGTATGCCTAAGACTAAGGGAGATAATCAGAGCAAATTGCTCAAATTGTTACAGAAAAATAGTGGGTCGTTCCCACAAGAAGAGTCTTTATACCTTAAGATGCCCACAGCAGTTGCTGCTGTTCCCACAGCATCAGTTGTGGGGCCAAATTTGAGAAGAAAGAGGACATCGGGTACAGCTGGATTAGAAAGTATGGATGAAAAGTGGGAGGAACTAAAGGAAATAATCTTCACCAAGGGAGACCAGAGTACAGAGAGGCAAGGAGGCAAACCAGAATATGTAAGGGTGAAGAGGGAGAGATATGGTAAGATGTGTTGAATTTCTGTCCTGTGTTTTCACCATATACTGCAATTTTTTATTTGATATGGTTAAGATGACAGTATAAATGTGACTAATTTCAGCAAACATTTTAATGAGATAAGGTTAGCAAATGAGATATTTCTATACATTATTTAAAATTGATAATGTTGATGAATTTTTACCCAAGCTGCTGAGAAATTGGTAGAAGCTGGACAAAAGAAAAGATTTGTTCCTGACAAATAAAATGGAAATTTTCATATCATGTATTGATAGATATGCTGTTTGCATTCACAAACTATTAGCATCTCCTCTGTACATGGTTACATCAACATCAGGTTTTCTCTGAATGACTTCTTAAGGTGCCTAGTTGGTGCTAGATGAAAATGGTGCTGATAGGTTATCCAATATGGCCACCATAAGAGCCATCTTAGAAATTGTTTTATCTCTACTTTGATTGGAAAGAAATAATGCCTTTGGGTTTAGACCAGAACACTTGTTGGGGTGTCTGGTTGGTCCTAAATTAAAAGGGTGGAGTATGCACATTCGATACAGTTGCTGCAGTGGCCATATTGAAAATATCACTACTCCTCTTGAATGGATGGTTGTATCAATATAGGGTTTTACTAATTTATTTCTTATGATGTCTGGTTGGTTCTAAACGAAAAAGAGTGCTGCCAAGACATTAAATATGTCTACTACACTGACTATCTTGAAATTTTTTTGAACTAATTTTGAATGAGTGGTAATATCAGCGTGGGGTTTTCACTGAAAGACAGTATCTAGCTGGTCATGTATGAAAATTGCACCTACCATATTTAATGTTCTTTTTCATACACGAAAATATAATTATTAATTTCGGTGTACGAAAAATTATATGTAAAATAAATCATTATCAGTTTGTGGCAATGACCGTTACGAAAAATAAAGGGATCATACCCGACAAGGTCGACGAACCACACGACACTCGACAACCTAACGTACAAAACAAATGTACAAATTCTGTCTCATTCTGCTCTCAACTCAAGAATCTGATTGTTGTTATGAGAGAGAGAGAGAGAGAGAGAGAATAATCTTTATTGTTCAGGAATCAGTTACCTGTCAGTTGTGTTATTCCTTACGTAAACACTACAAGGGCACTATTATATTCCATTGGCAATTAAAAGCTGAATAAATCGTTTTTATTGTTCAGTAATTATGGGATCCATCATCAGTAGGCCACATGGCTATGCAGACGTAATATATATGGCTAATTAAATACTCTTTGACCTTTAGCTTGGTCTTTTCCAGTAAATACTGGATTGAAGACCAGATTCACCTCAACAGATCAAATTAAGGAGGCTCTGCGTAGGGAAATGAAGCTACCCAAAGGGTGTTCAAAATGTGTTTGACAAGCCCATTAGCTCAAGAACAATATTAATCTACTGATACTTGTGCTGAAGCCATTGAAAAAATGGCAAATGAATTTAAGAGAGAGAGAGAGAGAGAGAACAAAGCAACGTGTATCAAAAAATATTTTTATATTATAAACACATGTTATTTTCAAGGATACAATTTGTAATACAACGTTGGAAAAATGCACAAAACGGGGTTTTTATAGTTTTTACTGCATTACTATATCAGAACAGTAAGATTAATTGCCCAATGGTCTGTGGTCTTCACTTCATCCTCTACTGAGATATTATTTTTACTGGATAAATAAACTCAAATGGCTTAAGAACTCATTTTCAAATGTGTGCATTTCTTAGCTACAGACTGATGCAATAAAGAGTGCTCATTAACAATGTAGTCCAGCTGTTAATGAATAGCGGTATATATTGTAATGACAACAAACAAAACAAAAACATAAATCATTATATTTTCTCGCCGATACAAAATACAAAGAAGGGCAATATGATGAATGCAAATAGATTCTCAGTCAACAAAACAGTTGCCCTTTCCGAGTAAGCTGAGCAAAGGGCTTTCTACACGCTTATAATTGGTGAATATTTCTTTACCGGTAGTTGTTTATTTTCTTTTTCATTATTAGATGCCTCAGTTACGCATTTATGCGAAGATATCAGATAATTGGGTTTGTGTTTCATTGAGGAAACAAATATTTATATTTCTCATGTGGGATTATACCAAATATACTCGGCAAAGAATAAATTGGTCGTTTTGCATGTCTAAGTGATACATCATTTTATGTAAGAAAAATAATAAGTTGACCAAAAAAAAATGTGAAGTTTTGTGTACGAAAAAATATGATAGCTTTAATTAATTATTATTTTTATGGCCTGATGGTGTACAAAAAATTAAAGGGTACAAAAAATAACATTAAATACGGTATCTGACTTACAGTATAACGACCACAATATCCATGTTGACAATCTTTGCTGTAGATATATCTCCTACATCACTGGTCATAATGATAATACACTTTCACCAAAAGACTTATATGTCTGGTTCATCCTAAATGGAAATGGTGCAAGTCTAATATCCAATATGGTTCATCCTAAATGGAAATGTTGCCAGTCTAATATCCAGTATGGCCACCATAACCTCAATCTTGAAAATAGTGTTACTTCTCAAAAACAATAAGTCATATGAACATGGAGTTTCCACCAAAAGACATGATATCTTGTTGGTCCACCAAATTAAATTGATGCCAATCTGACATTCACAGCAGCAAACTTGAAAATCTTAAGTTGTTATTGCTGAAGAATATCAGAGATGGTTTCATACCTCTGTTGTTAAAAGGAAGAAATGGTCTTAGTTCTTTTTGACCAGTAGAGCGTCAATTCCGTGGAACAATTAGAGTTTTAGTGCATGGTCATATGTATTATTTGGAAGTTATGGAAGAGTCTCAACATAATAAACAGCTTTTGATTTTGAAAATGCATGTTTACTATGCCAAAATATTTTTACTTCATTCACAATTCAGCCTTAAAAAATGGAATTTCATCCAGGAAAAGATCTGGAAATGTTTGTTGTTACAAGAGTGTAAATCCGGTTTTTCAGATATTGTGATCATAATAGATTTTTATTTAAAATGCTAATAAAAGATGTCAAGAGAGTTCATTTGATTTTTTTAATTCAGATTCTGGAAGTTCCATGATGTCATATGATGAGTCAGACAGTGATCATGGCGATGGTGATGATGACTGGCATTCCGATTCAGGTATTAGAGATAGATTTAGCACAGGTAAATGTCAGAATTGCAAGTAATATTTAGTGTGGCGTTTAACAGTTGTCACAGATTATGTTCCCACTGATGCTAAAATAATAATAAACAAAAGAAAATTTTTTCAACCACAGACAGAGATACGAACAGATTAATTCATCTTTGTCCTGCTACATTCAGTTATTCAGTACGTTTTCCTACATTCTTCAAATACATTATCTAGTCATAATACCTTAGGAGAACTACTACTACCTTGCAAATCCAGCCCTCCTAGGCTAATTAGCTAAAAAGCAAAAAGTTGTCTGCTCACCTAGGTTGCAGTTAGAGTAATCTCCACTTGATACCAGGAATGGTGCCAAGTCTCGTGAAATTGTTGGTTACCATACCTACTCGTTCTGACAAGCACACTCTCTGCAGACAGGGAGGCCTCGCATAATTCATGCAATCACTTGGGAAGTTTTCTACCTTAAAATGAGTTGGAGGAGTTTATCTTCAAAGGGAAGTATACTCCATCTATAAATTTACAAATTTGTTGTTCTTTCTATTGTCGATGTTAACTTTTCAGTGTTATCACTTTGTTGTCTTCACACACATAGGCGCTTTTGGTACTTGCCTGCACAGGTTGTGATGGTATCCCATCACAATGCTATAACCGTATTTATAGGTGAGATCTGGTGCATGATACTCATTTAATATTGCTGTATAATTGTTGCTATGTCTGGATACATACAGCTAAGTTTTCTATATTGTCTTGTCATCCACTTCATAGTTACGTACATGGTGCTTTACTGATTGTACCAGTGTTAAACATCTTTACAGGTAACATTGTCTTGTAATGGGTATTGCAGCATCTACTTCGCAAGTACAGGGCCTTCCATTAGATTTAGAGTGGGAGGGTGAGTTGCTAAATTATGTGGCCGGAGGACATAGCCCTTTAACTCTGATTGCAGTGAACCATGACCACAATCAGTGATACAGAATCAGCTACTAGTCAAATGAACTTGTCCAGTTCCACAATTCTCATAGTGCTGCTAGGCACTTTGTGCATACATTGCCAAGTTTAATGCCTCAGTACCCAAGAACCCAGTTCATGAACCAGTTACACAGTGATCAGTCTAGTGTTGCTAACACTTCCTGTGGACAATTTCCACTTTATATAGACACTCTCATGGTTCAGTTTTTCATTAGAGTTCTGCCCTTATCATTCCACTTAATCACCTGTCAGTCTACAGTTACGACATCATGTGGTCAATTTCTATGGAAGAATCTAGTTTGAATTTCTTCCACAATTTCTGAAAGTTACTGACATTTGGTGGCTTCTTACATTGTCAGTTACAAGTTCCAAGCATCTAAGGACATATTTTTGTCACAGAAGCCTTCCCTCAGTTTTCTATTTGGATAGTCATCAGTTGATTCATAACATCATGACCATGTGATGAACATTGCATATAATGTCTGTGGCAATCTTTTAATAGGCGGAACACTGCTAAGATTCTCCAGCCCCAAGTTTCACTTACATGGAGCTTGTTATAGAATGGCCCACTTCATAAACATAGAGGCCCAGCATACTATGGCCATGGCTGTAAGAACAGATACAAACTTAAAACAGGTGAAACAAGATGCAATGCTTTGCCTCTACCATCATAGCCTATGATTTGCTCACAACCTGAATCATATGGTCTCTTTAATGATCAGGTTGACAGAATTTGCAATATGCCATGAAGAATACATTCTTTCCATCCCTCACAGTCTCAGATATAGCAGAGGGATTTGCAAGATAACCAAGAAAATGTTGCAGGGATGTCCCTAGAGCGCAGGCCAGTAGGAAGCAATCCTACCAAATTTACAATGGTTAAAAAAAACCAAACAGTTCTTCTGAACTATGTGGAAGAGTCAAAGGGAGGTTGATCATCTCTGTCTCAAATGACAATACATTCATGTACCCCTTATCATAGATCTTGAAGGGGGAAGGCTATAATCTACGTTGCCAAATGGGGAAGATTTACCATGATGACATGGACTGGCAAGTGGTTTCTGCAAGAGTTCAGTGCAACTCCTAAACCCTTGCACCTTCAGCTACAATTGCAGCACCTATGACTTGGTCGTTAACATAAGTGCATTCAGTCAGTTCTTTTACACTCTGTGGCTTCACGATGAAACGAAACAATGGGTTCTAAATGCCGTCCATTAGGGAGACTACACAATCAATGTTGACTTCAAGGAGGCGTGACTTCGTGTCTCCACTCACATGGCTTCCAGAAGTTCTGTGATTTGCTGACAAAAAACAACAGGATACAAAAGAGAAGGCTAGTTATATATTGGAGCAAGACATGATTTCATATGTTACCCTCCTCATTCTTAATCTCTTTGTCAACAAGGACATCTCTGACCTCGTACACTTTCAAGATTTTGGTTGACTTGTCTGGAATCAGTATTCAAGTAAAAAGGATCTATTTTCCCAAGGAACAAGAATTGAATTAATGCAGTCATAGATTCTTTGCCTATATGGTACAATCCATCTGCTAGAGAATTCCTTCACCTGCTGAGTTTTGCTCTATATGGCAGCGGACGTCTTAGCACTAGGCTGCTTTCTTAGGCACCCATCACAGTGAATCAGTGGTCCAGTTGGAGGCCAGACTTTTGGCCATTGGACTAACTTCACAATCTGAACAATATGAGGTTGTATCCTGAAGGCAGGTAACCTCTCTGGACTCAAAAAGGGATACCTCTTCTTGTACAAACTCCAACAATTATGATCAGCATGGATACGAACACAACTGGGGGAGCAAGGCTCCTACCATTTTGGGATGCCATAGTAGTATGGCCCCCGCAACATCATTTTTTACATATGAACGTTTCATTGGTGGCTGGAAAACCTACAGGGGAATGGACTTTTCATTCTGTCTGACAACTACACTGTGGTGACTTGTCTCACACAGCAAAGTGGAACAAAGTCCCCAGACCTTTGTATTGTTTTGGAATTTCTAAAGTGCTGGCCTCAACAGCAAATCCATGTTTAAGTTGGGCATAGCCTAGGCTGGCTAATGTATTGGCAGACTTGTCCCACAAGAACGAAAAGCAGAATGGTCTCGCCATTCCTGAATTTTTCACTTAGCAAATGCTCGATGGGATCAGCCTATGATGGACCTGTTGGGGAGAAAGTGGAATGCCAAAATCACAACCTTTGTCTCACCAGTCCCAGAGGCCTAGGTAATCAATGTTCTTTCTGTAGATTGGAATGGACAAATATATGCACTTCCCCAACACCTTAGGTTCTGAAGGTGATACAGGAATCAAAAGAATCTCCTCCTTCTGATTACTCCACTCAAATGGGAAATCTTGGATCAGCCTCATCAATCTTTCATCAGAATCACCAGGAATTGAGATATTCCCTGATCTTCTTTAAGCAACCACAGCAACTGGATCTTATTAAAATACCCACTTTCAAACAAACAGTTCTCACAGCAAGTGGTGGAGAATCTCTCAAGTGAGATAGTGATGGCATATGAAGGAAATGGAATATATTCTTAATGGAGTGCACAAGAACACTGCAGGCATCCATACCTCAACAGCTAACTTCCTATGGCTCTCCTATGAGAAACAGTTCACACCAATCATGATTAAAATCTTTCTTTCCATGATCATTGGCACACTGCATTATCATGGAAGAGAGGATATCAGAAAATCCAAAGAACTATCCTATCTTCAGTTCATTCTAGATGTCTCCTGGCCAATAACACTGGATTCTTGCTCAAGTGGAATTTATCAAGGGAATTAGCCTGACAGTACAAGGCACCATTTGAACTGCTGTCAAGAGCTTAATTAATTCGCCTTTCATACAAGTGCTGCTTCCTCACTGCATTAGCGAATGGCATGCAGGATCAGCGAATACCTTTCCTCATGATCAACCCATCTACATGCAGTTCAAACAAGATGGATCAGTGTCATTTGTGAAGCCCCGTGGTTTCATTGCTAGCTACCATTCATGGGTAATCAGATATTGGCAATAATTCCTGCCTACTCTGGACATTTCATCTCAGGGTCATCTACAGGATGCAGTGCGAGCTCTAAAGTAATACTTAAGGAAGACCAAGTCATTGCATTGAGGGAGATCATGCCTCATGTCTTCAAAAGAGGGGAAGGACGATATATCAACATCGACACTTTCTTCCTGACAAATGTGGGCCATCTGTTCTGCATATTGGCAATAACCCCACAGCAATGAATTTGCTTGGCATATCAGCTCATGAAATTAGGACAGTCGCCACAAATTTGCATATGAATGAAACTGTTCTCTAAGTGTTATTATTAATGCCATGGGATGGAGATCCAAGTACACTTTTCCAGATTTTATCGGAGATCTTTCTTCCTAAAAGGTTCAACTCGTTCTGGCAGAACTTTTACCCTTTGTATAAAAGGTTACCTATCCAGGTCATTCAACAACTTAATAAAGATGTGGCTTCACAGGTTCTGGTGGATTTGTGGGAGGGAAAATTGTTCCCTTTTTCGAGACCACTTTGGAGTATTTATTTTCCCGTCAGACAATCTGTCTTGCATACTTTAAGGAACCAGAGATGTTCTCTCGAGGGTAAGGGGATGTATCCTTCCACCTCTTACCTATTCTGTATTGGAGGTGTTTGAAAGAAGAAACCATTTCTAATAAAATATTTCTTTGATAATACTTACCCAGTCATAATACAGCATGTCTTCTGCTCCAATAGTAACTGATGATTTCACAGGATTTAGTGTCAGTCCCAGTATCAAGGTGACATAACTTTAACTGCTACCTGGGTGGGCAGATAACTGTTGGGTTTTTTTTAGCAAAAAAAAGCTTTAGCCTAGGAGGGCTGGATTTGCAAGGTAGTATGGTAAGTATTAGTTCTCATAAGGTATTATGAATGGGTAAGTGTTGATGAAGAAATATGTTAATTAAATAAAGGTTATCAGCAGATAATTTTGGAACTACTGTTGTGCAATTTTTCTGAGCATGTGCATGTAATGTGCATATATATGTGTAGTGGTGTGCCGTTCCTCATGTGAGTATAAGATGAGAATGGTAGAGGCAGGGAGAGGGATTAATAGATTATTTGTCTGGCTCCATTATTAACTTTCCATTGTGGTTGAGATGCCATTGTCCGCAGAACAGTGGAGATGCATTGTTATCAGTCATGTCTGTCAGTCTGCTTGTTCATGTAGGCAGCCATATGTCTGACTATGATTAATTTATCCTTGTAACTTAAACTCCATCTAAACATTGTTTGGTATGATCACAACAGAGGTCTTGGGCCTGGATGCAGCCCCAGGGAAAGGGGTGATGTCAAATGTGACATTTTCATAAGCACTTGTAACTTGAAATTTTACTAATTCAATTAAATTTCTGTAGACAGTATCATACTATCCAAGATTTATTGGCCAGCTGCTTTTAAATTTTACTATTGGCAGTTGTCAACAATGAGAGCAATCTCTGACGCACTTGGGTTTCAGGTTATTCATCAGCAACCTGGCTGCATTTGTTTGTTTTAATCTGCAGATGATGATGGCTGCCATGATGATGATCTGTCCTTGGAGCCCGGTGAGAGTCTTCTTGGCCATGATGAGAAACAGTATTTCTGGCAATACAATCTCCAATCCAAGGGCCCAAAGGGGCAAAGGGTCCAGTTCTCCTTAAGCTCTGATCCACATATTCTCCATGACTTTGAAGATCCAGTTTTTGACTCATCCATAAATAATCTATCTGGAATAGGAGTGAGCATAAAACATGGCGGGAAAGCTCGTAAAGGAGATGGAAATGACATCATCCCCAACCCCAAGAAGCTGTTCCAGATTGGTTTACAGTTGAGGAAGATCAGCAGACAGATTAACGAGTTTGCACCTGTTAGTGTGCTTCCATCAGCAGCCAGGAGTATGACAAGAAAAGAAAAGAACAAGCTGGCTTCAAGGTAGTACTTCTTTCACTTACAAGTCGAGTCCAACTGCAAACAGCATAGACCATGATCTGCTGATGCAGCAGCAGATCATGGTCTATGTTGTGTTACTGATTACTCATAACAAACTGCATAGACCCAGATCTGCCATCACATTTTGCAGCAGCAGATCTCGATCTCTGCAGTTTGCAGTAGGACTCATCCCGTAAGTGAGTACTTGTAATAGTTCATAATTTGTAAAGAGTGCTATAAATATGAGATAACTTGGGTTGATTCAAAACTTTGGCCACCTTAACTTTGTCATCTGCTCTGTACTTGAACACTTACATTATTGCAGTAAAAGTTTTATCTTGTGCTCAAGTAATTCGTGTAAATAATTTTACCTGAAATGAGCTGCACATTGGAATATTCCATTCCAGATCTTGCTCCCTCTCACTTTTATTTGACTTTACTGTGCACAGTATCTGCCAGCATTTATAATAATTATTACATATGTTTTCTTAATTTCTTTCCAAACTGGTGTGATTAAGTTGTGTATTTGCATAAATTTAGTCACTATTGTGAACCTAAAATAAACTAGATCTTCCTCGGCATAGGGGTGACTTTAATCTTGAAAGTATGTATCACTAATGACCCTCAAACACTTTACCTTACAACTCACCGACAGTCACAAACCTTTTATGTCTTCATTGCCAGATGCATTATTTCCGATAGGTTTTTGTTGTAATCTTAGAGTTTTATCACCTTTTGTGACTTTGGACATCGCTAGTGCCAAAGAGACATGGGTGGGCATCACTAATGAAAAGTCGTAAGCCTATTTTTCAATATTTTCTTACAAAATAATGTACCCAGGAGGGCATACGGGTCAAGATTTGGGGTACATGGGATAAAAAATGACAGAAAACCTGCAATCCCTTAAATTTTGTAAGGTGTGGGCAGAAATCCTTTCCATATACATAGATGAATTACATGAGTAAAACTTGATTTCATCCATCTTGCCCTTCATAAACATTAAACAAGACTTGAAAAATACACAACTAAAGCTGACATGTGGTCACCATGGGTGGATAAGACAAGCAGCTTGTTTTTTGTGCGACAAAATTACAGGCACAATATTGTCCTTTGTTCAGGCGTCTGGTAAGAGGTTCACTTTACTTGTGTAAATAAAACAATTGCTGCAGTATCCACTGATTGTAGTTTGGTCACGGCCACATGGTGCTTTTTGTTAATACAAGTAGACTATAATGATTTATGATCCAAGATTTTACCACCTGTAATAAATTTGTAAGGGGATGTTATCACCTGTAATAAATCTTTTAAGGGGATGTTATCACCTGTAATAAATCTTTTAAGGGCATGCTGTTACCTGTAATAAATCTTGTAAGGGGCAGTTATCACCTGTAATAAATCTTGTAAGGGGATGTTATTGCCTGTAACAAATCTTTTAAGGGCATGTTATCACCTGTAATAAATTTTTTAAGGGGATGCTATCACCTGCAGTAATTGCTTTAGGTGTATAGAAGTTATCCACTAGCAGGCCAGGTAGAATTCACTCTTGAAGTAGAGCTAAAAAGTTGCATGCAGTGAGAAAAGTACAGTTTTTATAGAGACACAAGATTTCACAGGTGTAGTTCACTGAACTTAACTTGACAATACCCTCCACCAGTGTGAATGAAATATGGTCACTGTGTGCATATTGTAATACAACCTCTTGTAAACCTGAAGCTGTAATAACATGGATGGCTGATAAATTGTGGTTACATGTGTTAGAAAAATCACAGGAAAGAAACTGAGATGCAGGTTGGTTATGAATAGTATCTATGCATTTAACACATGAGTGGTTGGTCTGCACTTCATTTTGAAATGTGTTAATTGCACATTGGATTTTTTTTTTTTACTTCAATAAATAAAGCTAAAATGCTTTGAATGGGAGATAATATGAATAGTAGCAAAAACCAAAAATATCTTATCTTTACCTAAAAGCCTTATATCGCTATTCTCATTTTAGTGCTGTTTAGAAAATATTACTCTGAAGTTGTTAATGGTAATAAAAAAAAATTCTTGCTTGGTAATATAGGGTTCATTATGGTATTATCAGAGATGCCAACCAGACTGTATGTTGCAAAATTATTACTAATTTTTTGTGAGAGTTGCACATTTTAATTTTATTGATGCAATTCGGGAAAACAAGAAATGTTTGAGATACACTGTTGAAACACTTTGTATTGTGTTGGTACAAGTAGGAATAAACATTCTTGAGCACCAGTGTGATAGATTTGTATATAAAATAAGGTTTTTCAAAGTAGAAACATTATGTACATAACAAGAAACCATTGAGTTAGCCTGTAATTATATGAAAAATGGTAGCAGACATGAATAGAAAAGAAAGATGCAAGTAATTCATGAGGACCAATGTTTGTGGTTATTGTTTTGACCAAAAACATTCAAGGAATTAAAGATTCTGGGATTGGAGGAATGGATTCACTATGTATTATCATTGGACTTTGATGCAGTATGATTGTGTATTTTAGTTACTGTGGCATTTAGATTCCTGACAAGTATACTATGGGGTTGGCATCCCATAGAATAAAAAATTCCAGTTAGTTTAGATCAGAATTTACTCTTAACAGAATTGTTGGTCAACCAGTTAGACATCACGGCTGTACTGTTCTCGGGTATGTTAGAATTCGTTGTTATATTACAGGGCATGTCGTATGAAGAAAAAGGCACAGCATGAAGCCAACAAAGTTAAACTATATGGTCTGGAACAGGAACAGCGGCAGCTGCTGGATGTTCTTCGTAAGATTCGCCTGCTACTAATCAACAAGCTTGGGGTCAAGCAGGAAGAAGGGGGGGTTTCGGAGAAGCTTACAGAAAAATTGGAGAAGCTTATCAAAGAACATCTTGGTAAGAAGCTTAGTTTTTGTCAAGCCATTGTTCCACTGAGGGTAAGAGATAGCTGTAACCTTTATGTTTTTGCTGTAAATGTTACGGTTTTTGTGACAAGTTTTTGAAAGTATGTAACTTCTGTATCACTTCCCATATTCTGCTGAAACTTTACCCCTTTTTTCTCCATTAATTCAACATTGTTGGAACTTTGCAGTATTTCTCCATTCATTTAACATTGTTGGAATTGTGCAGTATTTCTCCATTAATTCAACATTGTTGGAACTTTGCAGTGTTTCTCCATTTCTGCCGAGCATCTTACTGCACAGCAGGCTACCAAGTTCATGGTGCTATGCATATGTGATTGCATGGTTGTATTTTTGTAACTGGTTTATTTGCAAATGGTTGTGCATCCCCCTTAACAGAAATGAAGCTTAAGTTGGCATCAGGAAGCTTCCCATCATATTTTATCAATAATGAATTGAAAAGAGGTATATATTTCAGTTGATAAATACCTGTCTTTAAGGTTGCAATTTGAAATAACGCCCTGGATGACATTCAGATGATACTTACGAAAAGAGCGTGACTGTTGCCGAAATGCACTGGGCGCAAAAGAGGCACATATTGCAAAAGATAAATCTTGCTTTTTTTATAGGGAGATGATGCTAGTTATAAGACCACTCCAAGATTCAAAGTAGGGCATATTATAAATTTATTATATTTTGAATGGGAAAGCGTTAACCAATTTTTCTGAATGATACTGTTCCCTAATATCATGCAGTATTGCTCAGAAAAACTGTTTCATATTTTCTTATACAAATTTTATGACTTAAAAATGGGGGATAGCTTATAAGTTTACACCCAGATATGCTTGCAGAAGTGGAAAAATTTGCACAAAGCATAGTTGTTCACCAGAGAACTTGACTGAAAAATCGGGTTGTCAGGCATGTTCATCTGTTAAATTTCCTAATGCAGATCCCATGAAAATGATTACTCAGCAGTAATTAAATTTTTTTTGCCAGATGTTTAATCAAATTATTAACTCGTTTGTCAATGAATGATACCCCAGAGATGGATGATTTAATCAACTTGAGGGTTTTAATATTTATGACTTTTGCTTTTGGACTTTGGACAACAAAGCACCTCTGTCAGAGATATAAAAGAATTAATTTCAGAGTTCCAAGATGACAACATTTTGACTGTCAAAAAATTATAATTTGTTCTATATATGTAACATTTATAGACAATTCTTTCTCTATGTTGTGTCGAGTATTTTTGTTTATATTCAGCACACACGGTACTAATTGTATGGAAAAACTGGATCAAGCGTGGAAATGTGTGAACATAAAATAGAGTATATATGGGTTTGGGTGGCCAGGATTGGTTGATAATGAAAGTTATTTTGTAGGAAGAAGAATCTTTTGAGAGCTTATCCTAGTTGTAACTGAAAAAGATAGAGACATTGTTTTTGTGATGGAATTTCAGTCCTTTGACAGTCTTGAACTTGGAACAGTTATTACTGAAATTAGCACCTGACTCTTTGGTGCGGAATTGAAAGCACATGTTTCAAGCACATGCAGGTCCAGAAAATGCCATGGCTCATATCCTTTCCTCTACACAGAAGCTGACATCCAGGTTTCATCGATACTGATAAATATAGGTTTGATCATGGGCACTCAGAAATTTTAAATTATTGAATTTTTAATATCATGGTGTTTGCATAAGTTTACTATAGAAACTGAATTAGTGCTTTGAGTCCTTCAGTATCACTGTTAGTTACAAATGTTTACAAGCTTTTCTCCAGCTAAGAATTTTAAGCTTATGCCAAATATATTTATTTTGTTCTTTGCACCAATGTTTTTTATTTTTTATATTTTTTAATTTACTAAAATTTTAGTTTTTTAATTCATTCATTATTTGACTTTATTTCATCTTTTTTGTTTCCTCTTATGCTGTATTTGAATATATCATCCAAGTTACCACATCATGTTTTGAAAGTTCACTTATCTCTCATATCTAAAAAGAAGAGACACAATCATAATTAGTTCAAAGTTAGTATTTTACATTTTAATGTATCTTCATAAGAGTGTTTCAGATCACTCTATTTTCAAGGTACTGTATTGTATATGTTTACAAATCTTTTACAGATGCACAAATTGCAGGCAATACAACAGAGTATGTAAATAGTGTCATTAGGCGTATTGAGCAAGGGGACAGTACTGGTGGTATACTTCACATCTCAGAATAAATCCCTACCTGAGTTGCTGGTACAAACACTTACCATGTCCAAACCTTCCTGTGATCATCACCACCTCATTGATAGATGCTGGCTAATGGACATTGTGGAAATAAAAACAGATATCACAAGCCATTGGATTTCTGTGAGTGGTGACAGAAAGTTACCACTTTGACAGCATCAAACCACTGCATGGATTTTCAGCTGTTCATTCAAGCTTTTAACTCCAACTTATAGCAAAAGATTGATGCCACTTACTGGGAGGAGAACTTTTTGTTCAAGCCCTTTGTACACACTTTGCCAACATGTGGTCATTATTAACTGAAAAAGACTTGAACATAACAGGATAACCCACACATTTGTATAAAGTACACCTGTCCATGAAGGACAGGAATTATATAGTCCCTTAAGTGTTTTTTTATATATATGGCTTTCACTGTACATCCCATGACAAATCATGAACATTGCAGTTTGGGTGTTTTTCTTTCATATGATAAGGACAAAAAATATGGAAGTGTGGATTGAGAAAAATAAAAGAATGCTGCTTGTTACAATGAATTCTGGAGATCAGAGTAAAATTATTTTAAAAGGACTTTGCTCATACAAAACAACTGATCTTGTGTTCCAGTATATTTTGTCCAGAATGTAAAAAAAAAGCGAGAACTGCTTGTTTAATTGTCAGAAACTAATGTTAATGATAATTCGGAATACTATCAAATCAAGGGCCCAGAGCAAAACAACAACTACACCAAAGAAGCAGCATGAAGTTACTGACTTTGTAGATCCTGCAGTTTTTAACTTCACTGATATGACCAAAATTTTGTATAAAAGCCTTAAAGAATAGAATACAGTGGCAAATTTGTTAAAACTGTAAGGGTAGGTATGCAATCTGTCACACTTAGTGTGCTAGATTATATGTTGGTTTGAATGAGGTTTTCTTTCAGATGATGCATACGATTGGTTCTTAACTTATTGGCTGTGTCATGCTAAGGAAATGGGAGCTAAGCACTTTTCCCAAGAACATAATGAGGATGGTGACCTGGGCTAACTTGGGCAGTTGTTGAACCCAGGGCCCTTGGATTACAAGTCTTATGCTCTACCAGTTTGAAGTCCTGCAGCACCATCAGTACTGGTAATATCTTGTTAACCATAAACATGACAAAAGCCAAAAGATATTGTCACTTCGTTCTTTAAATTGACCAAAAGGCACATACAAACCCTGAAAAAGCCTATTTAAATAATGCAAGCTTTTCATTAAAAATTGAGATTGAGAAAAGGTGAATTAAAAAGGTACTCAAATCTTGGCTCGAAAATATTTAGTAAATGTGAATTATTTCAATAAAAACATGTGTGAAAGTAGTGTAATGGATCATTTGACCATATGCTTCATTGCTTTCCAGGAATGTTTTCTTTATGTGGCTTTGTTTTTGGAAGTAATTAAAAAAACTGTTTCCTTTGTATCGGAGAGCTGACTTGTGATCATCATACCAGTATTAATTGTTGAAAAATTGTTTAGCAAGAGGATAATGCCTAACACTGCATTTTAATGGGTAGTGAAAACTTTGAGTGTTGCATGTTAATGACAGTGTAAATGTAGGGTCTTTTTGAGACAGTGTATGTATTTGTGTTGACTATTAATCACTGACCCCACCTCTCTGCAAGTCACAAATTGAAATGTCACACAATTCCAGTGGAATGCTGAGTAGTACTAATGTTGGCAAGATGCAAAGGATTGTATATCATCAGAATTGAAAACCTGTTGGACCATCTGTTGGTCTGACTTTTCTGGCCCCTAGATGCTTATCACTAAATTATGAACTTAAATTACGCATAACTTATAAGCTCTCATCCAGTTTTCAACAAATTTAACATTTACACAAATTTCAGTGAATTTTAAACTTGATGATCAAGAAGTAAAGAATTTTACAGAAATAGATGCACAGAGGTTTCTTCTTGCCAGTTATTATTTTAATATGCTGTTTTAATGGGGCTGCTTAAATTACCGTTGAATAGATGGGTTGTGATGGGGATTTTTTTTGTTTGGACCCCCCCCCCAATCTAATACTGTGGGTCATTAAAAACAAAGAACTTCTATGTAAGCATTAGTAGAAAATAATTGTTGTACCTTGTCAAAAAATTTTACAAGAATCTTGAAATAAATGTACATATACACTGTGTATATATATATGTGTATATATATATATATATATATATATATATATATATATATATATATGTTACTAATAGTTTGCCTTTTTGTGTACAATACATACAAGATACACTGTATATTAAATATTTGTAAATATGTGTTAAGAATTATTTTGCCTTTTTGCATGTGTGTATACTGTGTATATACAGCTTGGATCGTACAATTAACATTGACCTAAATAAATCATCTGTGAAAAAAATATTGTAGCCTTTTCTTGTGTACAGTATTTCATGTAGATGCATCATGCTTATCAGATCCAATGCATTAAGTAGAATGTACTAGACTAGAAGGCTTCGATAACAAACCATAGGTTGAATAGATAGTATGTGTGGAAGACACTGGGTGAATACCTTTTATGATGATATTTTGTAAAGACTCATTTGGCTAATCTTCATGCATTATGAAGCTAATTGTTGCTAAACGAATCTGTATTTAAGTCGGATGATGCTGATTTACTTTCATTCCTATATATATAGATATGTGATACAGTTTGCCATGTGATAAATTCATGTGGGATACACGTCTGTTCCATATCGCTGGACTCATTGACACAATAGATGACATCATTATGCTTATGATGTCATAAACATCTTAAATTCTTCTTGCATTTTTAAGTATCGAAAGAGTAATTCTGCAATAGTCTATGTCTTCAACTAATTCCTGGTTGTAAAGTTTTATGCTTTTTCTAATGATGTAAAAAATTTTTAGAAAATACTGTATTTATAAAGCTATTTCCATATTGATGATATGCCTTCCCTTTTTCAGCACTTATCCAACACTTTTTCATTGTGAAGAATGAGTGGAAAATAGTCCATCATGTGCATGGATGTTGGATAGGAATATCCCACCCTCTAAATCAGAATTTGTTGACTGAAATTCAGCATTGGATTCCCCCACAAATTCTGGCCGTTAGATGGGAGTTCCCTATCTCACACCAGTACATATGATGATTTTATTATTATTATTATTTATATGATGAGCCTAACAGTAAACAGCATAGACTCCTATCTGACTTTGTATAATGTGCAAAAAATCTGGGTCAGACTTGTTTATTTGTGTCCTGTTTCATGCAGACAACTTTCTGATCTATTGTAGCATTGAACAACAGCTTACACCTCTGACGAGCTGCAGCATACACATCAGTAAATCTCAGTTGTTTTTTGGGGGGTTTTAAGTGAATGGCTTAGACACCAGGTATGTTACAGCATTTTGCTACAGCAGATCTGTGCTGTTCATTTTATGTTTGGTGTCAAGTGAACAGTTTAGATCCCTGGTATGTTATAGCATTACACAACTGTAGCTTTCTGGCTCATGCTGTTCTGAGTTTAGTTTTAATGGAGCAGGATGATATTTCATGATATGTTAATGTATTATGCAACAGTAGGTCTGTGACTATGCTGTTTACAGTGGTGCATATTTTTATTGTGTCATCAATGGAAGTTGGACACATTGAAAAATTGTTGGCATGTATGTGCATGACTGTACATTTTTTCCTGTTCATCCACAACTTTTATTAAGGTCAGTATTAAAGTTTTTTTTTTTAGATTAAATTCATGGTTGAAGTTTTTACTTTATGACTACCATGTATACCTACTTAATAGTCAAGTCCAGCTGCAAACTATACTAAGATCTGTTGTTGCATAATGGTCTAGTAAATCTGAGTCTATGAAGTTTGTTATAAGAATCGTGAGAACAAAAAACACCAACCCTGCTCTTCCAGTACATAATGTGATGGCAGTTCATTGTCTCTATGTTGTTTTCAGTTGGACTTCACTTGTAAGTGTGAGTATATAATAAATAAAAGGAGAGCTCAGTAAGAATGAAGTATACTTGTACTTGTATTAACACAGTAAACATTCATGGGTTCATTTGCCTTTTGAGGGTCATGTGATAAACTAGGCAGATGCTTTTTGCCTGTTGTACATAATCATTAAGTTTGTCAAACCTCCACACATTTTTATGACAGTCTTTCAGCCATGTGCATAGCATTGTGTAAATATACTTGCACTTCATTTGGTTAATTTTGGCTTGTTTAAACTATCTACTGTTAGAGCCAGTATTTTTCTATACATGTTAGCTGTATTCTGTTACAGCATGGTGTGATTAAATATCTCAAAATGTCTATTTGATATGTCAGTGTCTGTTTGCTGTTTTATGTTCATTACTTCCCTTGATCTATATAACAGAAAATTCAGTGAATACATCTTTGAAAATTTATTTTTCTTAATGTCATTATAAAAGAATACTATGGTTTATTCAAGAGTAACAGAAAACATTAAAGGGCTGATTTTTTTTTAATTCGAGACCTTACAATAATCTGGTTTTACATAATGGTATACTTTCTTCTAAAGTGTTAGCCATGTTTGCCCTGTTGCATCCTGTGTTGGTATGTCACACCAGTAATGAATTTTGTTGTCTACTCAATAACTTCTGAACGACCTTTCTTAGTGCAGTCGAATACAACATGAACAACAAAATTCATAACTTTTTAAAGGATGGGTTGTGACGGCTAGAAGGGAGGAAAGCATCTACATTCTGGACATTTTCTAATTCTGCTCACAAATTTCATGATGTTTTAAGCAGTAGTGTCATGGTCATTTTGATCATTAGTGCCAAGCGAAACATAGTAGTCTCTTTTCTATCTGCAGCAGTGGCAGTTTCATCATGTTAAGTTTTGGGTAAAGGTTTTAGCAATGCTTTGATCGCAGGCTCTGACTCTGACCTTGTTGTTAAACATATATTCAGAATGTCTGTGATATTTTGCTTCTGATTGGTTAAAATGTTTTCATGTTTGACTAATGATATTGTCAGTGTTAAATTCTGAACAAGCTGTAGTTACTGACATTTGAAAATATTCATAATTATCCAACAAAAGAAATATAGTTACTATCTCAGATAGCTCCATGTTATGAATAGAATTATCATACCATTATTTTTGCAAGACCGTCTATCTTTATTCACACAAACACCAAGAGCTTTTTTTCAGACGATGCTTGTCCTTTTGATCGATATTTGTTACACATAATAGATTGGATATTTTATGAAACTTTTATTTCCAGAACATTCCTTTTTGAAAATGTGTACATAACTTGTAATTTAGCATTTGGATCTCTGACAAAAAAAAAAAGCAAACCAATGCAGCAAGTGGCAAAAATAATTTTTAAGCACTTAAAGATGGAAATACAGTGGTCTCTTGCTATATTGCTGTACAGAGGAACAATAAAAGTGCACATGTACTATGTTATAGGCAATACTGTATTGTACTTTGGGACATTACAAACAGGACTGTGTAGTGATGGGTATGTTTCATACAAAACATAGTATAAGTGTATTTTATGTAAAATTACATTATGAACATGTATGTAATAAGTTAGAACATAATTAAGTGAAGTCACTTGAGTAATTGCACAAATAAATTTCCTATCAGCATACATGTCATGTATTATGTCAGTGATGGTCATATACTGAGTACATTATGGCAGGGGACCACTTGTACAAAATTTGTATACTTGGAAAAAGAACTTTTGTTGTAAATCTTGTTTCTTTTAATTACTATATTAAATTGGTTGTATTGCTTGTAGAATTAAAATTACATGATGTATAACAAAGATTTTTCCAACCTTTAAAGTATATGGTTATTTAACAATGAAGGGAACAGATACATGTTTGCTGTGTGTTGTACAGTAAATCCTCACTGTAATGACCCTCATTATACCACTACCTCACTTATTATGAGGGTATGGTCATGAATCCCATTGGCATTTAATTTCACATTATTGTACTTCTTGGTTTAAAACAACCAACCATAATGTGATTGCATGGCATTAAATATTTGAAGGCTATATTTTGTGTTTTAATAAACTATCAAGACACAGTTTTGTTGGAATATCCCATTAGATAAGGCATCCTCATTTGTAACACGTATCATTTGTATGGCTTTCATGAATAATATCATAAAGACGATGGACTGTATTTGCCAGTGTTTAGGATCACTCTGACCATGACTGTTCCAGATGAATATACATGCTACCCAAGGAAGATGGTTTTATTTGTTTAAATATATGTCATAGTACTCGGATTACTCAAAGAGTTTAGTGAAAATGATTTTAAAAAAATTGAAATTGCATATATGGGTGACTATTCCATGTTGAAAGTGCCTTCCCTGTGTCCCAAGTGTTTTACTGCAACAGGCCTCAGAAATAATGACACACTGTTGATTTTGCACGACAACAAATAATTAAGGAGTAAATATTCTATCATGTGTAGGACACATTTCCTGCATCTTTTTATGTTCAAATACTTTGGATTCTAAGTCTCATTTGATAATGTTAATGTGAGCAAACTAATTAGCAGGTTTAGTGCATGACTCTGTTTTATACAATATGCACCTAATTATAGTTAATATGTAAATTTCATTGGTAGTATAGAGTGTTTGTGAAAGAATTATTGTGCTTGTGTAGTTTTGGAACTGTTTATGCTGTGTTCACCAGTCGAGTTGATATGGTGGAATTACTCAACATGATAGTTACCCATATGCATTTATGCTTTTGCAGTGCCTGTTTGAATTGCAGTGCCTGTATGAATTGTATGAATTGCAGTGCCAGTATGAATTGTATGAATTGCAGTGCCTGTATGAATTGCATTGCCTGTATGAAATTGTATGAATTGCAGTGCCAGTATGAATTGTATGAATTGCAGTGCCTGTATGAATTGTATGAATTGCAGTGCCAGTATGAATTGTATGAATTGCAGTGCCTGTATGAATTGCAGTGCCTGTACAAACTATGAATTGCAGTGCCATAACTAAATGATCTAATAATGCATTTTACACTCCCATACAAAGTAGAGATCTGAACTACCACCTGTCCTCAGCATGTTTACTCAAAAGCTTTTACCCTGACCATGTGTAATCTGGCTTCCAATGATATATAATGATAAAAGCTTCTTCAGCAGATTTTATGAATCTTTGAAAAAAAAAATAAACACACCTTGTCTGATTACTACCAACTCAAGTGTAGTACCTCACCTTTGATGGCATTCAAAAAAATGTTTTACATTGCTGTTTTATGGCTGCTGCCTTGTCACATGGGCTAACTTGCCAAAGGTCAAGTGGCTTGGCTGAGGGTTGTTTTTCTGCATGATAATTATTTTGTTTTCAATGACTGCCAGACTTCTAAAAAGCTTCATAATGCTGAGCTTTGTCATCAGTGATTGTGTTCTGTTTTAAGGCACCAGTAATCCACTTCTATAAGATCAGTACTTACTTTGCAGTTTAAAGTTACATCATCTTTACATTATGATGCCATCAATATGATGTTACTTGTCGCTTGGGTATTTCGGAGTGCAAAGAGATTTGATACAAAATGATGTTGCTTGTGACTTATGTCTCATGCTAAATTATAAGAACAAAAGTTTCTTGTACAATTTTAATAATTGCAGTAATGGTCATATGAAACAAATGATTAACTCGACAAAAAGTATACAGGACTTAAAGGTTTACAGCCTGTCCTAAATCCACAGTGCAGGCTTTTTGTTGCAGAACAAATGTGATATCAATAATTTTGTAATTCTGGAAAAAAAATTCACACACCGACATACTAATGTCTCTGTTTATTTGATAATAGGAGTCAGATCTTCAGCCTGTGTAACAAGTGTAAAATACTCTTTCAGCTATTATTTCTGAGCAATTCGAGATGGTACTTTTATCCATCCTTTTCTATGTAATGACTCTTTCTTGGGATAAATGTTCAGCATTGAGTAGTGCAAGAAAATTAACAGTGTTTTATAGATTGTAGTGATTATTGGTCACTTGGATCCTTAGGTATGAAAAATTGGCAATTTTTTAAAAAAGTTAATACTCCAGCATTTCACAGGCAATCATCCTTGAGGATTATTGTAGTGGAGGGATACAGTGGCTGACTTTGTGAGTGTTTCCAAGGCCTGAGTTTTCAGAGTGGATTATGAGGAGATCATCATAAATTGACCAATTGCCTCTTTGGTGGTTAAAGTACAAAAAATTGTGATTTTGTAACAGCCCATCACATTAACCTGTCTGGTCAACCTCAGGTATGTCACATATTAGGCAAGAAAAAGTGGAAGGTTTGGTGTCAGCGTAACTTGTTTCTTAAAAATGAAGGAGGTTGTAATTTTTAAAGATACATTTAAATGGATCCTTCATTTAGGCCATGTTTGTCTTAAGCAATGAGCTGGAACCCTTTTGCTCAAGACCCTTTCAAGTTTAAAATAAATTTTAGGACCCATTTATTTATGTGATTGAATAGATTTGCTTGGAACAAAGCTGTTATCTTGGCAGTTACATTTTTCCTGTCATTCAGCTTACATGTTCATGATACTGCTGCCTCTTTGCTTTGGGCGAGCTTATATCTCTCTCTCTTTAAACCTGTTGAGACTAAACTTGGGATGAAGGAGTGTCTGTACCAAACTTGGGTCACTGTGACCTACTTTTTGAGTTTTTCAACATTACTGCCAATAATGATTTGCTCCAGTCCTTTCATGTCAGCTGCTAATAGCTAAAGTTGATAAAATCAAGATCATATAGACATGCTGAATTTGAGTTAGACTTTTTCTAGGAGAATTTAATAACTGCAGACCCTAAGGGCTGCCTGACTAAGGTTAAGGCCTCTTTCCAGTACCTTATTACAGAGTTTTCTTGTACATGTTCTGCTATTTCTTGAAAATAATAATACTTTTAATAAATGAATTATTATTAATTGCATTCATCTTAAATTCCATTTCATATTTTGTTGGTTATAACTAAATTGTGAGGAGAGTGCTTTGGTGCTAAATACTGCATTTCCTAGACCTGTAGTACAATTGTAAGTATGTAGTTAAAAGTTTTTTGCCATATGCTACACAAAGACCATGGATACAAGTCTGCTTGTTGTTTTGTTTGCTTAATATAAGATGGTAGTTAGGTCTTTCATTCATGGTAGATATGAAAGGTTTGTGTTAATGTCTGGTCACTTTGTATATACATCTGGGGTTGTTCTGTTTTTAACTATAATTATCCTAGTGAAATTTTACATTTCTGTAGATGTTATATGATATCAGTTTTCACTTACTGAAGTTGTTGTTATGTTTGATTTTCACTGTCTTGTTTACTTAATTTGATTTGTTGCTTCAGTTTAATTCCTAATGTATCATTTCATGATTACAGACTATAATACTTTGCATATCCAGCAATTTGGCATTATTGTTTTACTTATGTCCACAATACAAATATAATATTGGTGATTCCAATCTTTTTATCTTGCCACTATTCAAGTCATTAGATGGAAATTGTTATGATTGGGTCAAAATTGATACAGTGTTGTGTACAACACACACACACACACACCATTGTGTACATTGTAGACCCATATCCCATTGTCATAAGAAGAGCTGGGCACAAAATTTTAACTAGGAATCTGCCTCTAAAAAATGAAAACTCAAACTGGTACTTAAAATTGCTCTGTTATATCAAAATGTAGCTGCCTCGGATGCGGGAGGTCGTGGGTTCAATCCCCGGCCGAGTCATATCAAAGACTTACAAAAATGGTACTAACAGCTGCCTCGCTTGGCGCTCAGCATTAAGAGGTTAGTGTTAGGACTGGTCGGCCTGGTGTCAGGATAATGTGACTGGGTGGGACATCATGCTACATGTCTGCAGCATGATGCCCCAGTGCTAGACATCACTATAAACTGCCACACTGCAGACATCATAGCGATATGACTGAAAAATTGTTAAAGCTACGTTAAAAATCCAAATCACACACACACACACACATACACTCAAAATTTTGCGTTATGTGGAGATACAACTAGATAATCCTGAAAATTTAACGAGTCTGATCTCACATGGACCTAAGTTACACAAGATTAAAAACGAAACGATCTAAATTTCAGCACAAGTTAAGATTTAGTGCTCAGACAATTTTGTGGCTAGCCATGTGCCAGCAAGCAATGGTGAACATTGTTCATTCATGATTTCAGGTGATTTTCTGATTGTATATGTACCAGGTATCAGTGTAATTGAGCAACTCAGAATATGATTTCTAATCTTGTTTTGAGCTGGAGTCAGTTTTATGTTCAGACAGTTTCTTGACTACAGTACTTGGCATTGGAGATTCCATAATCTTTGTCTTGGGTCATTAATGTCCTGAGTTAACAATTAGTCATTATTTTGTTTCTTCAATAAGGTGAAAATTGCCAGTATTCACCTATAGTGTTTATATAATTTAGTTAAGCAGATTTCAAGAATCGTCATCAAGGCGACTATTGTGCAATGCCAAAATTTGTATTCTGAGCATGGCACTCTCTCACTTTATGGCCCTCCTTCATAATGTTTCCTATTATGATATGGGTGTAATTATGGATCCCATTTGATAATGTTGTATTTGAGTTGTTTACATAATGAACATAACTATAAGGCAGTCACACTATATGACATGTATCTTACTCCCATGGACAGATATGACGAGGAAGTGATTGACTAGACTGGATGGTTAGCCATGATCATCATTATGAAGACTGACCAGAAAGTATACATACACTTAGAAACGTTAACAATACAAAATAATGATCAGACACAAGTTGCACTGGACAATCCTTTTTCATATTTTTTCAAGTCGTCTCCATGCTTCATTGTGTGAGCATGTACAGTTGGTTGTAAAATCAATATCTTGTTTCTTTCTCCGGTTATTATCCACAAAAGTAATTTGGAATTATTTTATAATTACTAGGTAAGACTATTAATAATATAAATAATATAATATAAATGCTGCAGAACGTTTTTTTGATGAAGAGACTGTTAAGTTAAACTACACCATCCCCATTGCCAGTTATCGGACACAGTGCAAGTGTACTTTCACCTCAGCAAAGTCAGAAACACTAAATGCGGACTGGAGTGATGAAAAGTTGAAAGTAAAAGTAATTCACCCAAAAGATATACTAAAAACATTAACCAAAAAAAAACAATTTTAACCACAGCTGTTGTATCATTGTGTAATAATTGATCAAAATGGTTACATTTAGACATTGAGAGACAAAAAGGGGAGAGAGAGAGAGATGCATTAAATATAAGACAAAATGCAAGTAAATACAGTGGCTTTAGTATATCTTCATACAGTAACTTTATTTTTTTTAAATACCTTTCAGATTCATATGAAAACTACAATATTTGTGAATTCAGAAAGAATGAAAAGAACTGTGATTTGCTGTTTAGTCTTGTACCAGGAATATGACACTACATTTGAACTAAATCATCTGCTTTGAAAAAAAATTTATATTCAGCAAAAAATAAATTATTTACAAAGCTGCTTGCTTGCAACAGTAAGAAGAAAATAGCTGTAAAAATCCATGCCCAGAAAGTTAACTTCCAATGATCACCGACAGAATTTTAAAACAAACACCATTACATTGAAATGCATCGACAGATTTAAGAGCAACAACGGGCTGTGTGTGTCTGTTCTATCATTTCATTATGAGTGCATATTTATATATACTGTTGTTGTGTTTTCATTGTTCTTAACTGCAGTTCTGTGATCAAGAAAGCACCTTTATCCAACGTTACCAATATAAAAATCTGAATCTTCTGGTGGAATCCCATTTCAGTTGACATGATGTATACAAAATATAAGTGATGTGGGAAGTGTGCCAACGTCACAGTGATGCCTTTAGCATCAGCACCCCACATCTCATGTCAAATGGTCATGACTCGTATAGTGGACTGCGTTATAACATTTCTTGACAAATAGAAAAGGAAGATGGCGCTGTTCTCAAGTTTACTAACCTATAATACAAGCCAGATAGACTACATAGCATGCACGTATATCCAGCTAACCCAGCTTTCAAAGGGTTAAATTAGATAATGTTTGTGCCTTATTATCTGTCTGTCTGTATGTATAACCTGTACTTGGTAAATATGTAGTTGCATCATGTACATTAAGAGTAGTCAAAGTATTATTTCAATGATTAAAGTATTTGTCTCCTTGCCACTTAGTTTCAGTTTGAATCTAAAGAATACAGATTTGTACCTGTACTTTGGCCCTTTAGTTCCAACCTTTCTGTAGCACCTGTAATGTCGGTCAATTTTTGTTACCTCTACAAATAATTTTTGTTATTACATTTTTTTTCGTTTAGAGATTTTCCTACATAATGAAAATGTGCAATTTTTTTTTGTATTTACATACACTGAGCTGAAGATCATAATTACTATTTTACCTCTCTTTATTTGTACATCAGAAATAAAATAAAGTGTGTGAAAAAATTGCATACATTATGGGTTTTACTTGAAACAGATTTACTTGGGGTCACTTAAAAAGATTTTAAAACTTGAGAAGCCATCATATGCAGCAAATGTTACATTTAGTATTTTTTTTAAGTATTAGTCCTGTTTCACCAGGGCTGTCGTAAAAGGAGGAAAAACATGGGAACTGATTCAGATAAAGGCAGATTGTGCCATTTAGCATTATCCTGCAGAACCCATCTGAGTGTTTATATCATTGCAGAGTATACTTGTAATTCAAGCTCTTGTTCAGGACAACGAATCTTCAGCAAACTGGGTAACATCCCTGGCTGGCTACACCATGGGAGCAGGCCAGTTGGTATTCAGTTGTTCCATATTGAGAGAGTGAGAGAGAGCACCATGTATCATTACCATATATACTCGTTTATAAGATGAGTCCAACTGCACAGACTCAGATCTGCCATTGTATAATGTGCTGGCAGATCTGGGTCTGTGTGATTTGTTAGGAATAATCAGCAGAACAAACAACATAGACCCTGATCTGCAGGTGCATTATGCTATTGTGGATCAAGACCTATGTTGTTTGCACTTTGACTCCTCATATAAGCAAGTACATAATGTATGTAAATTAGTCTTCATTAGTGTAGAAGTTTTGTACTTGTGTGTATTTAATAACTCCTGTGCCAGTTTCACAAAATTTTAAACATTTAGCAACTACAATTTTAAATGGAGAATGATGCATTCGAGTGAAATCCTGTTTTTGTAATCCATTATTAAATGCTGAACTAAAACTGTGTACATATTTGTTTTTGAATATAGTTGAACCAGAGCCAGACATAAATTGCTGAATTACATGAATTGGAAGACTTCTGGTCACTGCAGTTTAGTTACATTATACACATGGTAAATACCAATTTGCATCTTTAATATTCAACCAGGATTGTAAAAGGATACGTTGGATTTGGCTGTGATGTTAATAGCTATATCACATTCAACTGAGACATGGTAATGACCATATTTTATTTAACCTAGATGATATGCATTGTATGGCATTCAGCAGATCCACAAAATGCACTGTCACATTTGATTGGTATGGCATTTGATAAGTGCCTACTAACCACTCAGTTAACTGCATCACCTGTATACCATACCATAGGTCAGTTGAATATAATAGAACATTGCTGTCACAGTAGAATGTAAAAATCAGAATTTGGTATTTACACCATGCTATAATTTATCTCTTGTTGAGAAGAAATCTGCATTGTTGATGAATTTTTGCTAAATACAGATTTATTTCAAGCTGTGATGATCTTTTCTATGATGTGTGTTCTTGACGAGAAGCCTCATTTGTGTATTTTTCACATATTTGTATGGTAAGAATAATATATCTTATTTTCACTTGAACCATTGTCTTTTATTGTGCACAGATGATGTATTTCATATTTTAGAAGAAAGTTCAAGATAATCGAATTACCTTAAGTCTTTCAGAAGGTTGTAAGTGTAAATAAAGTAATGGCATGGTTCAGCTGAGTGCGTTTTCATTATTTGTAGCCCTTTTCAGCAACTAACGAGTGGTGTGGCCATTGTAGTTGCAGGTGCCTAGCCCAAGACTCTGGCCTTTTGTGTAATTTGATTATTTCTGGCAGGGCTTATTTGAAAGAACATTGTTGAGGATATATATATATATATATATATATATATATATATATATATATATATATATATATATATATATATATATAGTGGGGGTCCAACTGGAAAATTGACCTTGCCCATGGAAAACCTGACCTTGCCCCAAGCATACTATTCCAAAACAGTAAACAAATAATGAAAATTAAAATCGGGGATATTTTAAGGGGAAAAAAAATTCTTGCCTAGACAAGATAACAGATTCCGCGCGTACATAAACAACAATAAAGCTACAATGTAAGATTTATTTGAACTCGCAACTTGTGGATTTATGAACACTTATTTTACACATTCATTATCATCTAGTCACCTTGAAACTGGCTACGTGCATCAAAATATTTGACAAGCCGACTTTTGAAATTGAGAACACTTAATTGTTTGCCAAACAGTAAATATGTAGGCATATCGGTCTCCTGAGATCATGACGTAAATAACATGTCGTAAGTACCGCTTGTGGGTGCTACGTGTTCCGTATCTAGACTACGCTTTGAACGAAATTTTCCTGGTGTTAGGCCTAATCGTTCGAGACGAATGCCTTTAATTTCCAAATACCTCACGTTAAAGTTAGTCCGAGTTTCCTCTGACCCTTCACACCCCATTTTTGATATTTGGTTTTTTATGTTGGGGTGTAAGGTCAGAGTCCATTCCCTATCGAAAAGTTGGAATTCGCCGACACCATTTGGTGTCGGCATAGGGTACTCGCCTACTGTCAGGCATAACAAACTTAAATGACCTTACATTGAGCCATACATTAAATCGATAGAGAAATAATTTATCTTCTCAGAAATTACAAGTATAACACCGATTTTGTCTCTAGTCCGTTGTCAGACAAGACGAAACTACAGCGTTGACGAAAATTGACCTCGTTCGCTCCATTTGCATTGCTAGTTACATGACTAACCAAATCTCGCGGCCTACACCCCAACATAAAATACCAAATATCAAAAATGGGGTGTCAAGGGTCAGAGGAAACTCGGACTAGTTAAAGTCTTAAAGGATTTCAACTTGCTCTTGTTCTTCACGACAATCATCAGGATGACAGTATTTGCTTATAATATCAAATTTTTTTTTTTTTTATTACATCTTTTAGTTGTGATCCTCGCATATTCATAACACGAGCAAAATTAATTTCGCTTTCTGGCGTTGCTGGATCGTTTATTAAATCAAAAATGAATATTTTTTTCATGAATTCGATTTTGTTTGCAGTTTGTGATTTATCACTAGCATCTCTTGCAAAAACACTTTTGTTGGGGTTAAAAACATTATCGTAAAATTCTTTTGCAAAAGTTGTAATTGCTGGTCTGAAAATTTTATATGTACTGTCACATAAAATCGTCAGATTAAATTTGATCACGACGATGTAATCGTTACGATCATACCTGATCGTCGACCGTATGTATTTGAAACACGGTCTGACCAGGAAACGGACTTTCTGCTGAAACAACGTATATTCGAAAATGCAAGTACTTTTTAACAGTATTCGCAGTTGGAATTGTAAAGTATTGTGTTGTTGAAATATACGTGTTTGGTGTACAATATAACGTTGCCCAGGTTACATTATCGTTAGATTCTTCCAACCGCCAGTTATAGATTCGTCCGACACTAGAATTTAATCGACCGCGCAAATGAAATTGCCAAATACGCACTGAAACAGGACATTTGATTTTTAAACAAAAGTTTGATATTTCTCCGTTGGTCGTCCATTCTTCGCCGTCAACAACAGAGCTAAAACGAAAAGCATGATTTGGGTTATTGCCCGGATATTGTGTTGATGCGCTTACCTCAAACCCAACTATGTTATTAGACGACTCGACAAGTGTTGGAATATATCCAACATTGTGTTTTGTTCACTTTATGCCTCCACCTGAAACAGAATCAACGTAAGCTTTGTTGGTTAGATCAGCAGGATTAACTGGAGTATAATTTGTTGTTATTTTGCTAGTCCCCATATCTAACGTTCCAGACATTGTATCGCCGTTTAGTTTAACGAAATTGCTTTTGACAAATCTGACATTTGTCAGTCAATCATCGTTGGCTAATGTTGTATTGTCAAGTTGTGTATTGTATATTAACTTACCGCCCATATCAATCGAACATGTCATTGATCCGCCAGCTAGTTTTAAATACAGAGTAAGTGCGTCTTTAACTGAGCATAACTCACGGAGTCTTTGTCATCAGCCGGTGGTGAATTTATTGAAATTTCAGTTACTTTTGCGTTGTTTGATAAAATTAATTTTCCAGTCATTGTATCATCGGTTTTCTTTACCACAGCATCATAGACAGATTTTACCTGATTGTAACTTGCTGCTTGACTTATATTAACATCTGCTGGTGGGAAATCTTGTTCGAGTCCGATAATCTTTTTACCAGACATATCAATGTTTCCAGTCACTATACTGCCTGTTTTATCAAGCTTGTTGCCATCTACGTATTTCAACTGCAGATAACTTACTGCTTGTCTTTGAACCAAATTTGCTGGCGGATATGCAGTTTCCAACCCGATAATCTTTTTACTTGACATATCAATGTTTTCAGTTACTGTTCCACCTGTCTTATCAAGCTTGCTGTCATCTACAGATTTTAGATGAGCATAGCTTACCGCTTGTGTGTTGTTAACGTTTACTGGTGGATATGATGTTTCAAGATCGATCACTCGTTGATTTGACATAGACAAGTTTCCAGTCATAGCATCGCCAGATTTTTTGACAAACGCGGATAGATCAACTTTCCCGTCTGTTGTTATAGCAGTATTAGAAGAGACCGAGCCTGTTAATGTTGTTCCGAATTTCGTGAAAAAACTCATTGTTTATTCTTAACGCAAACATAAAAATGCAGGTATAAATTTATACTGCCAATAACATTTGTATGCCAACAAGTATAACAATGTCAATATTGAATTTTGATACAGAGCAATTAGTCAAGCACAAACAGATTGTCACTATCTTATAATTGTCAGGACAGGATCTGGTAAAACAAATTTGTTAATGCATCTTTTGCTAAACGACAACTTTAACTACGATTGGGTGTATATTTACACAATTAATCCGCAGCAGGACAAATACAAGCTATTAAGCAATTACAACAATAAACTTCGCGATGAACTTAGTGTCGGCGAAGACATATTTTTAATCAAGCAACCGGAAGATTTGATTCCGGTAAACGAACTTGATTCGACAGAACATAAAATAATTGTATTTGACGATATTCCGCTAAACAACGATGAGATGAATAAGATACGATCTTATTTCTCATTGTCACGTAACAAAAAGTGTAATGCGGTTTATCTTGCACAAGGTTTTGACATATTTATACGGCGAAATACAGAATGTTTTATATTGTTTCCTGGACTAGACAGTGTTGATGTGAGAAACATTGCAAACGAACAGTGTGGTGATGTAATCAAAGACAAGTTTATTGAGCTGTATCATCAGGCTACCAAGGACATGTACAACTTTTTCTTATTTTATAAACTTGCACGTGATCCAGCAAAGATGTTTCGTTGTTGTATATCCAACTATCTTGTGTGAGATTTCTGCGCTTACAAATTTTGTGAAACATACTGAATAAGAATGGACAAACAAAAACTTGATTTTTCGCTAAAAACTTTCCTTCGACAAGAGCGGCTTTTAAGAAGAAAGTACAAAAAGAACGTCAAGGACAACTAAATGCGACAGAAGAAACTGCCAAACTTTTTAGGCCGGTTACCGAGGCTGTACTTGGCAAACAACCAGATACATCAGCGTTATCCGCCGAGGAGCTAAAGAAATTACAAGAGAAATGTTTGTTAGGTTTACTTGGAGAAAAACAGAAAGCGGAAACAGAGACTGCTGTTAAAACAATTGTGAAACTAGCTGAACTATACCAAAACTTACTTGAAAAAATTGAATAGGAAAGAATGGAACAAACACAGCAAGAAAAAGAAATTAAACGCAGAAAAAAAAATAGATGATTTGCTTGCAAGTTTACACAATAAAATTACGGATCAAGAGTACGACATGTTTGATACTAGCTTAATATCAAAGAAAAAGTTCATGACATTAGAAATGATCCATACGAAAAAACAAAGAAATTAATCAACAGTTTGGAAAAAATATGAAGTGACAATAAGGATAATGACGAGGAAATTACAACAGAAAAAATCTTGATGAAACTGTCGGATTGTATAATAAGTATCGACATGGTATTATTGCCGGGATTTATCTTAAAGTTATTAGAAACATCAAATAATGAAGACGGTTTTACCAACCACATACATAAATTAAGTACGCTAGCAAAATTTCTTGACGAAGATCGAGCAGAAGAAAGACGTGGCTATGGTGTTAACGGCGGCAAAGCGTTTTTACATCAACGACGGAAATGGTTGACCAATTGATGTTGTTGATATCATAAAAAGATGGTAACGTAAACACTGAAATCGACAACGAAATCATAGACATACTCGATCATTTACGCTCAAACGGGTTACTAACAACAAGCGAATACGAAATTTTACACAGCGACTTGGTTGACGTTCGTCGGGGACAAGTTTTGTCCGGCATTAAAAAATAAAGATGATATCGACAACGTTATTACTTGACTCTTCACAAACGACAAACGACAGTGCAAACTTTTCTTTCAATTATAATCCGCCAATACAACTTGATCCTGAGCGACAATACGAAATTGGATTAATTTCTCCTACGGCGTGGCATGCAATGTCCAACGTAAAAACGGGCATCAACGCCGATTTCACATTTAATCCAGGCGCGTGGGCATCGTTTAAAATACTACAAGGCTCGTATAACGTAACTGACATTAACAAGACAATCAAGGAACTAATAACAAAAAAACGGAGGAATCGTCGACAATTTCGAGCTGACGCCAAACTATAACACGTTACGTTCTAGAATCACGTTCAAAAATAATTTGATAATCGATTTTTCACCAGCAATAAGTATTGTTCCATTGCTAGGGTTTGACAAAAAACAATACTTCTCAGTTTCAGGAAAAATAACTCTATCGTATGACGGTGATGTTCCGGTTAACATAACACAAGTAAATACGATTTTAATCAACTGCTCAATTGCGTCTGGTTCTTATTCAGCTAAGGACAGTCAAGGACAAACAATTTATTGTTTTTCGCCTGACGTCCCGCCCAGATCACTGATGCAAGTTAATCCGTGACAAATAATATATTATCCCATTAACCTTGAAACTCAGATATCAAGCATAAACATGCAACTTACAGATCAATCTGGGAAACAATTGGATCTTAACAATGAAATTGTAACATACTCACTTACACATACGCGCAGCGTAGATTGGTTAAACAAATTTTGTAAAACTATCGGATATAAAACAATGAAGCAAAATAAATTTACCGAAGAATAATTGTTGGAGGATTTTTAGGAAATATATTTTCTAAGATTGTTGAAAACATACCTGGAATAGTACATAAAGTAGCACCTATTGCAATTGACAATGTTAGAAGTGCGCGTACAGGTGTTAAACGCAGCTGGTGGTGATATTGCAGCTGATACAGAAATTGCACTTGTCAATAACAGCTGGACCTTGTTTAGAAGTGCTCGTTTCCAACTGGCCAATCAAACCGTGGAAATGTTTCGATGCACTTGTATGTAGCAAGCATAATTCTGAATATTGTCTCGTTTAGCGATGATTGTTCGAGATCAATTGCAACAAACTTGCTGTGGTTCAATGATACTGGAACTGGATTTGTTTGTTGTATTTCAGCAACAGGCACGACGCGGTAGTCAATTGCAAAACAACACCGTATTTGATAACGCTGATGTCAGACGAATCTTTGCAAGAATAAATTCAAAACAGTACCCGGAACGAGCAATCGAATGCAACTTTAACATAGGCGCTAACAAAAAGGTTACATGAGCTTACATGTACTTGATGGAGGCAATACAAAAATATCAAGATGCAGATAGCGGAAGCCAAATATCTGTTGAGGAATTTCGAGTATTGTATCCAATCTTTTACTTTGACGTATCAAAACATTAGGAACGAGCTATTGGATCAAATGCTGATATTGGGGTTACTTGGACGCTAGCCGGAGTTTTAGCAGCAGCACTTAACATATACGCGCTTGTTGTCAGTGATAGATTCTTGACAATTGACGCAACCAAAGGAAGAATGACTGTCCAAGTATAATTTGTCTACCAAACAAGTATTCTCAAACAAGAATTGTCAAACAAGTATTGCCAAACAAGTATTGTCTACCAAACAAGTATAATGACAACGAAATATACTACAAAAGAAATATTCCTGACTCCAGGGCAAATTAAGAAACTTTCTGCAGCAGTTAATAAACGCCGTTCTGTTTCTCTTAAAATATCGCCAACCAGTACAACTGGAATAGCAACAAAACTAATGTTAGCACACCTACAAATCAATAAACTTAATCGAGGTAAACCGTTTGTTCTTAACCTGTCTATTGAGTAAATAACGGCGATGGCGAACGACCTTGTCGTCAACGGCGGCTTTCTTCGACCAGCACTTGCAACAATAGCCAGAACTGTATTACCAAAACTAATATCTGTACTAGGGACACTAGGGCTAGCAGCAGCATCAGGAGCAGTATCAGGAGCAACTAAAAAAGCAGTGACCGGAGAGGGTGTCTCTGGAGATGGTATCAAATAAATTGTATAGTCGCACTTGAAGTTCTGTTCTTCGAACTTGGTGTTCTTTGAATATTCAGTTTTGTCTAGCACTATGAAATAAAAATGCCAACCGCAAAACCGTCAACGAAAAAGCGTCGCAGTCGACTAAAAACAAGACAACCACAAAAAAGAGAAAGTCGGCAAAGCCAAGGTCAACAACACGAAAAATGAAACAAGGAAGAATTATTCCTTTCACTCCACTTTTAGCAGGGCCAGCCGACAGTCTCCTTCCAAATCTGTTCGGAATTGGCTGTGGACTAATGTTGCCGAGAACCAGACGTTAACGTAAAAAACACCCGCATTAAGCAATTTTGATATATTTGATAAACTAAACTTAGTTAAATGTTTTTATGGAGTGTATTCCAAAGATGAATTATCCAGAGCACCAGTAGGTGGATCGAGTGTAGTTAATATACAAGATTTCAATGACGGATCAGGCACTCACTGGGTAGCTGTTTACAATGACAATTATTTTGATTCGTTTGGACTTCCACCAAGTGACACTATCAAGAAATATATCAGATAAAAGATATAAAAAAGTAAATTATTCTTCTAACCAACTACAGCCATTTGGAACATCTGCCTGTGGATATTACTGTGTTATGTTTGTTCGGCAGATGGCGGCAACGCCAAAGGCGTCGGACTCTAATTTTCTGAGATTTATTTTACAATTTGACAAATACCCAAGTAAGGACAATGATAACCTGGCGATTAATTTCGCCAGCAATTGATTTCGCCCGCGATTAATTTTGTGTGACAATCGAATATAAAAATGACAACATATTGTCTCAAGTACAAAACTAAAACATCCTACACAGATGAAAAAACAGAAAAAGCAAAAACACAATAGAATGATATTAAAAAGTATTTGTGCTATTTGCGGCAAAAAGAAAAGTATCTTTCTTAAACAGGTAGCGGCAACTCCGTCGCTGAGAAACGGAATAGATATAGTTCCCCTGACAACGTCAGACGGAGTTATTATTGTCGATGATTAAAACCATCAAACAAACAAAAAATTAAACAATGAAAAGTGCGACATGTAATTGTGATTGCGACAAAGACTTACGTATCGAACAAGATAAAATTGTCACGTACTGTCGATTTTGCAACCGCCGGGAGGTAATAGGAAGAGGCATCGACACCCACAAACTAAATTACCTAAACGCAGCGGTGGCTGAACATTACCCGGACACAAATACACTGGGCCATATAATACGCTTGATAAACAACTAGACGAAAACGATAATCCACTGCCCGGACAAGAGCATTATAATAAAGTTGATGCAATAGCAATGCGCCACGACATTTGTTATCGTGATATAGAGCGTCCTAATAACGTTCGTGTAGAGAACTCACAATCAAACTGTGATAAAATAATGCTAAACGAACTACATGATATGAAACCGGTAAATCTACGAGAACGATTTGACCGAAAACTAGCGCAAGGATTAAATTGAACAAAATACAAACTCCGGTTTGGTAAAGCCCCGCTCAAAGAGAAGCCTGTAATGCAGGAGACTGCAACTGAATTACACCGACTAAAAAAAATAAGTTTCCGCTACGAAACGTTATCGCGATTGCCGTTGACGATATCTGGACTAAAGATCTCGTAGACATGTCGAATCTTGCTCTGTTTCATGATAATAAGAAATACTTTTGTTTAATGTTATTGATGTTTTAGCAAATAAGCGTTCAGTATACCTGCTGTCGATAAAACAGGAACATAGAAAACTGATGCGTTAAAACAAGTAATAACAAGTACAGAAAGGCGACAAAATAAAACAGGGACTGACCACAGCGTAGAGTTTTTCAATAAAATAAATTTGAACAGTTCTAGCGCAAAATAACATTAGAAAAAATATGTTACGGAGAATGAGGGAAAGAGCGTTATTGTTGAACGATATAATCGTACAATAAACGAAAGAATCCACAAACATCTGACAGTTAAAAACACAGATATATTGATGATTTGCAAAAGACAGTATAAGATTACAACAGCACGAAACACAAAGCGATAAAAATGTCACCAAATGATGCAATTAAAATTCCGATATTAGCAAACGAAAATATGTACCGGAGACAGAAATTTAAGGTTGGAGACAAAATCAGAATTTCTCTGACAAAAAAAGTATTTGAAAAAAGATTTACCCCAAATTGGACTGAAGAAGTATTTGTCGTTGATAAAGTTTTAATGACAATTCCTGTAACGTACGCGCTAAAAGATTTGTCAGGAGAACTGGTAATTGGTAGCTTTTACGAACAAGAACTACAGAAAACAGATCAAGATATTTTCGTTATCGAACGAGTAATCAAAATGCGTGGGAAGAAAAGTCTTGTCAAGTGGCGCGATTACAGCCACAAGTTTAATAGTTGGGTACCGACTAGTAGTATTCAGGAATAATGTTTATGTAAATTTCCTCGTATTTGAGTAAGACCGATTTACACTTCACAGGCTTGCATAACGATATCAAATACGATTTTCGATCTAGCGCGATAGCTCCGCTATTGTACATCAAGATGAAGATCATGACAAACACAAAATCAAATTTTATACTTCTTTGCCGACCTTGTATCGCGGTGTTCATAAACGGCTTTATCAATTGCCAGAATAATTGATTTTCCGCAACACTAAAATCGAATTTCAATAGTTTTTTTTGCGATGTGATACTTGACATCGTATCTGCCATTTATTGATGTTCCGTTTGATTTTTTACCCACAACGGTGTTTATTTCTTCACCTTGGTCGCCGGGCGTTAACAATTGTTTACGTGCGTTGTCGTCAACAACAAAGTCTTCTACAAGTGTATCGCTGTTAACGACAACTTGTTCACCTAAGTCGTCACTCAAAGTTGGATTTCCTTCCGGCAAAGGTTTTTCAACAACTTCATTTGGTGAGCTGTAGATGTACGCAAGTCTTTCAAGCAGATTCATATTATATTTAACTTTTGTCTAATTTTACTAAAATAAGATGGACGAAATAAGATATCATAAAAAAGCAACAATAGTTAATCGAAGTGAGTTTGAAGAAGCTGTCAGACAAGCATTCTTTGGGAAGAACTCCGAGTCTGTTTCTCTTAACATTGCTTTGGTAAGTGGTGGTAAACATAAAGTTCTGCTTACTAATGGCAGAAAAAAGCAACTACAACAAGAAGTTGTTTCTTTTGGGGGTTTTTACGATAAAGCCACAATAATGTTGTGGTGCCATTCTTGTATTAGCCGAGAAGAGCTAATCAAAATCTTACAAACCCTATCGAAAGATGATACTAGTATTCTGTTTCTTTAAATACGCTGATCTCGTTCTACTATCTGCAGCAAACTTAATAGACATTGGAGCAATGCTAAAATATCGAGCAGCCGAATTTATTGAAGGAAATTTTATTTCCTTGTTTGTTTCAAGATTAAATGATACAACAGATTTTTCTGATAATCTAAAATTAACTCCTCCACCTTTACCTTTCATCGCATTTTTTTGTTGAGTAACCAGCTCAATATTTTCTAGACGATTTTCTGTCTTAATGCTGTTAATATGATCAATCAAAAGCCCAGGACAACTGTCCTGCGGAATTGGTCCATTATAAACCTCGAAAATGATTCTGTGACAATAACAAAAATATTCAAAAATATTCCCCTAACACGAATCTGCAAATATCCGCTATTGATTTTTTTTTTTTGTTTGTTTGTTTTAATATGTCTGATCATTTGTTTCATAAAGATCAAACAGAGGATGCGGTTGAAAGTCGTCTTGCAAACCAAAATTTGCAATGTTATCATCAGTTACCGAACCATTAACTCTGTAAACTCGTTTTCCTTCTGGAATATCTCCGCAGAACAACGAGTAGATGAAATTTTCCTGAACATTTCTGTTCGTGTTGTATCTCCTTCCCATTTTACGCTAATATTATAAATCGCCTTACAAAATGATAACTTCGATTTTAAATTTATCACCGACCCTAGCATGTTTCCCGCGTACATATTATATTTCGGGTGAACGTAGTAGTACTCCACCTCGTTTGCGCTTGTCGTCATTAAATTTTGTGTCATTATACAATAAGGAATCTATTGGTTTAATTGCACGTAACACAATTAGAGATTTGTAAACAGTATTATAATACAATGTTAAAGTTGCGCGATATTGCGGAAAAGATCCTAATCGGAGAACCAAGAAAAATTGCAACTGCTTTTGCCGGTTTTGACAGCAGCTACAGATTTGATAATCAAATCGTTCTGGCAAACTTTACTTCAACAAACCTTTTTCATCTTCTAGAGCCAACAATAAAATGTGAGCTTAATGTGCAGAAGGGTTTGACGATCCGAGTGTAATACCACGTTATACTGTCAAACGCACATATTTCTGGAGATGATATTGACGAAGAAATTGCGGATCCTCTCATCAGCACAAAGTCCAAGCATGTTTTACCTGGAACAAATCTTGCCTTGCTTGCTGACGAAATACACCAGGAAATTTGGAAGAAAATAGAAGCGTTCTCCGCATCAGGTTCAGGTTGAAAATTTGAGATGATTTCCGAAATTCTGTTTCATACAATGAAATGCAGTGTTATTCGTGGTAGTTCATACGTTGATCTTCCGCAAAAAATAAAAAAACAAAAAGCGCTGTGAAGTTAAAAGCTCTGACGATAGATGCTTTTAGTGGGCAATTCTTTCTGCAATGTTTCCATCAGAAAAAAACGCGGATCGGTGTTAGCAAATACGTTGATCATGTTTCAAGCTTAAATTTCACCGATATAAACTTTCCAGTTGCAGAAAATTAAATACCAAAGTTTGAAAAAAAAAATATTTCTGTCAACGTATTTGGTCTTGATGAGAAAGATCAAGTATATCCGAGATATAATTCCATAAAAGCCACACAATCAACAATAAACTTCAGTTTATAAAACTCATTACGTTTGGATCAAAAAATTTAATGCACTTGTTGGTAAACAATACAGCAAACAAAAAAATAAGAAGTACTTCTGTTATCGTTGTTTACACGGTTGCTCTGACGAAAAAGTACTACAAAAACATCTGCAAAATTGTTCGGAAATACAACGAATAACAATGCCTACAGAAAAAGAAAAAATTCTGCAGTTTACAAATGTTACGTATATGTAATTTAATTACTTGTGTGTTAGTTTTAAATTCTTTTTATTTTATGTTTGTTTCATTACATTTTATTGTAATGATTATTTTCACGGGATTCGATATTTTTTCAAGTAAAATTCTGTTTGTATAGAAAGCAAAACGTGTTACATTAGCACTATTTTTAGCTCAATTTGGTTCATAGATTTTGTAAACATCGAGTGATAATGATTGGCTATTTTGAAGGTCATTTCGGCCCGCGTGTTAACTGGATTGTAAACAATCTTTATATATATATATATATATATATATATATATATATATATATATATATATATATATATATATTTGCAGTGTGAGAATTTGGTTCTTAGATAGGGCTGTTCTTGCTACGTGACAAATTTCATTTCTTTTATTGCGTTGTTCAAGTGTTATGAGACCACGTGACCCATCACGCGGGAATGGGATGATGTTTTAGTTGGGTTTAATACTCATTCCGAGAGCTTTCCAAGCAGTCGTTCTTAACACCTTGAGGGAACAAGGTGTTTCTAATTGTTGTTGCCAGTTTGTTTTTCATCTGTTTTTTTTTTTTTAATTTAATAATTTATTCTCTAGAAAACTAAACAAGTGTACTATTTAATAGAAAGTTCCGGGACAAAGAAATTCAGTGGAGATTCATTATCGAGTTCTATACGGAAACATAAACTGTGATTCAATCGAGGATCTGTTACCATCAGTACAGATATCATCTGACGTCATCGCCTTCCATATTGGAATTTCATCGAGATTCAAACCCGGATACAATTAGAACTGTTTAGTGATAGGACTTATATTTTTCAATCTTAGGATTAAATTTTGGATTATATTCACAAACCGTAAGTCCTATTTCCAATGTTTACATTGTTTTCTAGGGAAATAAATTATTTTGTTAAAATTTACAATGCTTGTTGGCTTCACTCTTTTCTCTTGTTATTTTTGTACGAGCCTACACGTAACACAAATCATAATCATAAAGTAAAATTGTCGTTCGTTATCTACGCTGATTTCGATTGTTTACTTCAGCCAATACTTGGAGTTGAAAATAATCCTAACGAGACAAGTACAAGAAAAACACAGAACCATATTCCATGTGGAGTAGCGTATAAAATTGTTGTGTTGATCCAAGTTTGTCAAGGCCGATTAAATTATATCGTGGTCCTAACCCAGCCGTTTGGTTGTTAAAAATTTAATCAGCGAAGTTGATGATATTTTTAAAATATTAAAAAAGACTGTTCCAATGAAGAAGTTGACAACAGAGCAGGAAATAAATTTCTCTCAGGCAGAATTTTGTCATATTTGTGAATTACCTTTGTCTGAAGATTCAGGTGATAAAGTTCGCGATCATTGCCATTTGACTGGAAAATATCGTGGTCCTGCACACGACAATTGTAATCTAAAATTTCATAAGCCAGATTTTATTCCTGTTATTCTTCACAATTTCCGAGGATATGACAGCCATATTATAGTAGAAGCTTCTGGTGATCCGGAAATAAATTCTTGTTTAAAACTTGATAACACAATCAAATGTATTCCAAATAATTTTGAAAAGTATATGTCGGTTAATTTAGGTAAGTTGCGTTTTATCAACAGCCTGCAGTTTATGGCGGCGTCGTTGGATGAGCTTGTTCGGGGTTGCAGTGAATTTATAATCTACAAAATTGTTTTGTGATAAAGCAAGCTTACTGACAAAAAAAAAAGAGTATTTCCTTATGAGTATCTCGATGACTGGAGTAAGTTTGATGAAACTTCTTTACCTAACAAGGATAAATTTTATTCGCAGCTAAAGAACGAAAATATAACCGATGACGAGTACAAATACGCTCAAGATATTTGGAATAATTTTCGTGTAAAAATTTCGGAGATTACCATGATTTGTATCTGAAAACGGATGTACTATTGATGGCGGATGTATTTGAAAGTTTCCGAAAAGTGAGTTTTAACAATTACGGACTCGATCCTTGTTGGTATTACTCTGCTCCAGGCCTATCGTGGGATGCTCTGCTAAAGTATAGCAAGGTTAAGTTAGAATTGCTAACAGACGTCGACATGTTTAACTTTATCGAAAAAGACATCTGTAGTGGCATTAGCGTTATAACAAAAAAAGTATGCTTGTGCAAATAACAAATATTTGAAAGAGTACCATCCTGAGCTTCCATCAAAATACATTATTTACCCTCACGCCATTAATTTGTATGGCTATGCAATGTCAGAGCCAATGCCGTCTAGCGGTTTTAATTGGATCTTTCCAGAACAATTTTTAAAAGAAACAGAAAAAGATACCTGATGACATTTCGTATTTTGTTGAAGTAGATCTTGACTATCCTAGTTCGTTGTTTGATTTACACAACGACTATCCATTCTGTGCGGAATCGATGATAATCGACTATAGTTTGTTATCTGATAATCAGCGAGCAATGGCTGCAGAGGTATCACCGCCGAGAAAAATTCTATGGTAAGTAAACTCGTTCCAAACCTTATAAATAAGCAAAATTATGTTTTACGTTACAAAAATCTGAAACAAGCAGTAGTTGCTGGTCTTGTGTTAAGGAATGTTCATCGTGTGTTAAAATTCAACCAGTCACCGTGGACGAGAGCTTATATTAACTCAAACACTTCGAGGAGAGCTGCAGTAACAACTGATTTCGAGAAAAACATTTTAAGCTTATGAATAATTCTGTCTTTGGTAAAACAATGGAAAATATCAGCGAGTAAACATTGAACTCGTCAATTATTTCAACCGCCGAAATAAACTTGTGTCCGACGATGATTTTGTTAGCATGAAAATTTTTAATGAAAATCTTGTTGCAACACAACGAAGAAAAACAAACTTAAAGTTGAATAAGCCGATTTATGTTGGAACTGCTCTGCTAGATTTATCCAAGTGGTTAATGTACGATTTTCACAATAATTTTGTTAAAAAGCAGTGTCCGTCAAGTAAATTATTGTTTACAGATACTGACTCGCTTGTTTACGAAATAGAGTGCGAGGATGTTTATCAGGATATCTTTGATAACCGATATCTGTTTGATTTGTCAGATTACCCTCGCGATAGTAAATGTCATGTTGATTCGAATAAACAGATCAGTTATAAGTTCAAGGATGAAATGAATTTATTGATAATAAAAAAGTTTATTGGACTGCGTAGCAAAATATATGCTGTGGTGTTAGATAACAATAAAGTAACAAAAAAGCAAAAGGAATACCTCAAATCTCAGATGACTATTGTTAATTTTGAATATGTGCTTGATGGTGGCGCTAGTTATGTTAGGACAATGACTATTCGAACAAATCATCATAAACTCGAAACAGATGTTATTTAAGCAATTTTAATGATAAGCGATACTGTGATAATAACATAGACACATTTGCGTTTGGCTACTATAAAACAACTGAATTTGATATACTTGATATTACTTTCTCTGATTAAGGTATGAAATTTTGTTAAAAATAAGAAATAATGTTTGAAGAAATAACAGTGACAAATAGCATCAACAGTAAAATTAAAAATCTCATGATTGACAATAGACCGTTAACAACTGAAATTAACAATGAACCTCAGGAATATGTTTCAGTACATTTGACAAACTAAAACTTTCGCTTGTCAGATTTGACGGCAGTGATTATTTCAAATATCTTGAGCAATTGCGTAATGAGTTATCAGCAAGGTTTGTTAACTTCCATAATCCGATCAGTCAACAAAAATATACTAAAATAACAATAGATCTTGATTGGTCAAAACTATTTTCTGTTGGTAGCAAATATCTTCTTAATAAAATAAACTTGAGAAACAGCGATAATAGGTGTCTTGAATGGGTGATTCCATCCACCATGTATGCCGGTTTTGTTACATGTGATGTGATGGAGCAACTGATCAACCGGTGTTGTACCGCGCCAAGAACTCTAGCGTCCCAACGGTTGACACGTGTAGCAAATCCCTCGGAGTTAGAGTGGAATGGATTCAAGTACATCTTTCCACGCCCAAAGATATCGTTATGACTTGTGATGACATTCGTGAGTTTTTGGCGGATAACGCATGGATGGATCTGCAACGAGGCTTTCAGATCCACCGATGATCTGAACAGTAACGTCACTGGGGTGGGGGGGGGACGGACCGGACCGGGTGACACCATCAGAGGTGGTGACACCAAAATTACTGTCTATAATATTTTTGAATTTTTGTGCAGGAAGGAGGTCCATGGGGTGACACCATGAATTACCGCACATGACTGTCTATAAAATGTTTGTATTTTTGTGCAGGAAGGGGGTCCATGGTGGTGACACTGTGTGTTACCGCACATGACTGTCTATAAAACTTTTGAATTTTTGTGCAGAAAGGGGGTCCTTGGGGTGACATCATGAGTTACTTCACTGGGTGACACCAACCCTAGTGACGCCACTTGATCCGAAAACCTCGTTGCAGATCCATCAATCACTGTCGCGTACAGAGGAGCCGCACAGAAAGTATGCAATATACAGCGAATTTACCCATCACGAATAAGAATTCCTGTTGTGCTATATAGCCTTCGCGGGTAAGATGGTCGCTTGATCATGAAAGCAATTGCAATTGCATCAAAAGTGGCAATAAGTGCTATGTACAGCAACAAGGAAAGAATACATGACGTTCCGGCTGGCGGCTGCAAATGATAGACTTAATTTTATCATCAATTCCTCAATTACCGTCTGGACACGTTCGTCAACAACCTTTTGTCGTTAGGCAACCATAGCTTTACAATCACCCGTCAATACGATGGTGCTGCCCCGGATGACGATCAATCCTTTAAGTTGCTATGCCGCAAAGGTATCTACCTGTACGAGTACATACTCGACCAGGAGAAATCTTCCAAAACCCAGCTGTGACTGATCGAGTCGTTTTTTTCTTCTTTGTCCACCGAAATGCGAACAATGTCTGATAAGTTTGGTTGTCGAAATCTCTGTGACTATCGCGATCTGTATCTGTACACGGATGTGTTGATGCTCGCAGATGTCTTTGAGGTTTTGTCGCGATACAGCACAGTACTAGTTCTCGTGATAGGAACGTCATGGGATGAACAGCGGTCAAAGGCTCGCGTCAAGTTCACTGACATCAATCAACATTGTTTATCGAACGTGGTATCCCTGGCGGAACTTCCATGGTGAGTCATCATAACGATGAGCATAACGCTCTTGCAAACAACCAGAGCCATTCCCCAACAGTAGTATCATGTAACTGGACGAATCCGACCTTTAAGGAGAGACAATGATGCAACCGACGCCTGCTTGTGAGTTCACATAGTTGGGATCACGCGCACATGGATCTCCATGCACACATAAGCTATTATGACAGCAACAGCGACGTCTGTTGCGTCTTTGAAGTCGATCTGGAGTTGAACGATTATCCACTGGTCCTAGAAGCGATGTTGATGCAACACACGTGCTTATCACCCTACCAGTAGGGTATGTAAATCTGTTATAACCATTGTCTGGCAAGCTACGCTCTGGCGATCCCATGGGTAACTTTTGCTGCCTGGCTAACTTTCCAACGACTGCTTCACCCATCCAATAATCGCTGAAACTATTGTATATCGCTGACATGGTTCCCTGAAGGCCATATTGTTATATCGAGGCTTTGCCTGCAAGTGCAATCTTGACATTCATGCTTCCTTTGACGGTCCATCTGGCAATCCATTCTCCGATTCAGGACATATATTAGGTCTACGTCAGCGCGTTGACGCGCACGGATATTGCTTTATTTCTTATTCGCGACACACGGTAACCTGCAGAATCGATTTAGTTTACAGGTTCTTGTCCAGGCTTTGGTCGGTTATTGGAATCGAGTCGTATATATTCAGCCGTGTTGCAGGACCGCATTATTTATATCCTGGGATATATTTTCACCAGGACACTTATACCACGGTAAATAGCGTGGCAAGGATATTACCATCGATTGTTTTTATTTACAAATGTAAACTGTTTCGCACGACATCGGAAACAGGTCACATAGATTACAGCTGTGTTATTACGCGTTGCAGCCCGGGTTGGATTTGTGGAAAGTGTTTTCATGAAGGCATGATCATAAATATGAAGCAACTGATATTCAACATTTCATTGTCGGGAACGAAACAAAAGAGATATATATAGGAGAGAAAATAAGTCAAATTCCCAAGCTTCAATTACGAGTAGCTGAACCACAATCCGGACCATCATACTGTTAGGTGTATTTAGTTTGCATTGTTTGTTAGATTGTTTGTTTTTCAGACCTTCTGATTATCACTAAGGTTTTATTTTGTAAACATTAGGAACCTTAATTGTAACCCGAGGTTAAGTAGAGAACTTTATAGTCTTGTTTTTCTAGAAATTATTGATTCTTGGTGTGAGATCAGAGCAGAATCAGTTGTATTATTCTTTTGTCCGGTATTTCATTTAGGCTGGAAGTTATTTATTCAAATTATTTAATTCAATTTATTCTTCTCTAGAAATACAAAGTGCTCCAAAGTAGCATTCTTGGAAATAGAGACTTGTATTTACAGTGAAAATTAAAATAAGAATATACTATTGGATTGTATTATTGTGATCCAATAAAAGACTGTTAGCGCATCACCATGACACAGGCCACCACAGGCATATCAGCGTTGGATTTATTTTGGAGTATCACTAAAATTTATTCAGAACTTTAAATATTATGACTTGTGTTAAACATTTTAGGATTATTTGGTATTAAATTCGCAATCCAGTATATTCTTTTTATACTCTTCGCTTTGTGTTCTAAGAAATAAATTGTTTGTTGAATTTTACCAAACTTGCTGGTTTTCGTTCGTTTATATCATGTAGGTTAAGACCATAGAGTAGTAATAATACGAACATGAATCTGATTCCAAACCCTGTGAACCTGAACCCGAACTCGAACCTAAACCTTTGCGCAAACGTGCATCACACCTGGACTCGGAGCCAAACGTAAAAGTACAATTCGGTAACTTTCCCCAGATCAAAAATGCTTTGTGGCCCAAAAAATACGCGGAAAATACGTGCCAAAAGTCAGGAGGTGCCAGTACGAACCAAACCAATTTACGAAGGTCCATCTAAAAGAGAATTTCTATATGAACCCATGTGCCAAGAAAATGAACAGCAAAGGCAACTTATTTGCTGTTGCGCAATCTGGAACGCTACTAGATCCGAAGAAGGATTTCATTCGAGATCGACATGTCCTTATAATTTCCAGGAAGAAGTCCACTCTCATTTCTACCATCTCAAATGAATCTCAGAATTACGCGGTTGACATCGCGCAGTCATCGTTGAGAACGATTCTTTTGTTGGCCTGAAAATAATAAGGGTAAGTGTTGCCTGGGGCGACGATTAGAGTCCTTAGGGGTTTTGGCGCCGCTAGACCTCTGGCGCCCGGAGCAAACTACTCATCCGCCCCCGTTAGTACAATACTGTTCCCGAGCGTGAATGTATGTTACACGCTTCACCTGGATGGTCCGGGTACCATATCGCGCCAGACATTGTCACGATCACTTCGACGACTCAGATTAATCTAGTATTTGATGCCTCAGTGGCAGTTAGAGTCTCCTGATCTAGCATGGCCTTTCAAGGTTAGTTATTTAGATATTGTTCGGGTTTGCCCCTAATGGGCCTCCGGATGATTGATCTCGGTTACACCTACGTCAGTGTATCTTCCTTGTAACAACCTCCGACGCACGCACGTACTTTTTTTTTTTTTTTCTCTGCGTGAATCAGACCTGCGCGGGGAGAAAATGAAGATACAACTGTACATTAGAGATCGACCTGACATTTAATAAAATTACAGTCGTACTCATAACACCTGTTCGTGCTGTCAATGCGAGAAACCCATTTTACGAAATTGGCCTCGCTAACGTTTTCCGGGATTTGTACATTGTTAAACAAGTTGCAATGCAGGTCGTTGACAACGTCAAAAGCGCCAATGTGGATCAGTAAAAGATCTGCGATCGTCGGCGGTCCCGTTTATTCGAAACAGTCTACGACGATTAGTGACTCAGACACCGAATGCGGATGCGTTTCCACAAAAAGTTTCACTTCCATCCACGGCAACATTGTTTCGTCTAGGATCGGGGTGTGGGTGGTTGTCCAGTGTGCCAGCCACCACCCACCCCATCTCCGCTAAAATAAACATTCACACACGCACGTACAATCTCTTGTCACTTGAATTAGACCATCGTTTTATTCTTCACACAGTCGTCTTCTCAGAATACGATTCAGAGCATAATCCAATCAGGAACTCGGAGTAAGATCCAAAATAAGATCCAGTCGGCGATTTGCTGCAGGATGTAGTCGACATCAAGAGCGACACAGTTTGTGACCTGGAGAACGACCTAGGCTGCGGGTAGTCCGATAAATCAACTCCCAAATCTGTGTTGATACTAATGGACGATATGTGGGGCCAATGTCACCTGTTCAGTAAAATGTGCAATTTTGATGCATGTATATCTTTCCAGAACAAATCTGCGTACACTTTAGATAGATACCGGTAATTGGTAACAGCCATATCTAGCGCGAAATTCAAAATGACCACAGGACAGAGGATGGTGCTATTCCACGTGGATTTAGAGGTCACCAAACATAGGTTCTCCCCAGAAGAACCCTTCAGCCAACGGTAGCTCGACATCGTCGAGAAATACCGATAAGTGTATAAAATGTACACCGATGTGTGCAACCAAACTTTTCTGCAGATTTTTGCGTGTTTTAATGAATAGATGATATCAGCCCCTAAACCACCAATCCGTATCATCAAGGGTGAGGGGCTGATTTATCGGCCTAGGCGGCGGGTAGACCAACAAGCTGGTTTAACGTATGCGTAGAAATCAGCATCACCCAAAGGTAAGAGCAACATGTCGTAACGGTATAGGGGGAGCTTTACAGATATTATGAACTTCTGAGAGAGTAACATGAGTAAGGTACAGTTGTTTGCATTTGCACAAGCCCGGCTCTAGGATGTGGGGGCCCAGGGCACCACGTGAGGCCTAAGGCAGCAAGCGATGAGCGCGGGTCCCCGAGCAACAACAAAAATGTATTGCGGAGAAGCGCGGGGCCCAAGGCGGTTGCCTCGTTCGTCTTGCCCTAGGGACGGGCCTGTATCTGCAACATGCACAATGGAGAAAATGTTAGCATACCTCTACGTTACTTTAATGTAATGTGGCTGAAATTTCATTGGATATTGAATCTAATGGAAATTGTACATGATCTAAGCACACTGCTGACCAAAATGACTGCTCCCATGTGCTAAAAAAAATCAGCCTGAATTAGTCTAAAATACTCTATCTTCAGCAGTTATTAAAATAGGGAACGTGAATTTTGCCAGACTAGACAGTACTAGTTTCTGAAAATGAAATGAATGGATACCAAATATATAAAATGTAAAAAAAAAAAAAAGTTATCTTTTTTTTTTCTTCTACAATTTATCTCTGAAGTCCATAAATGCAAAATGACCAAGCGGAGCTTGCATTTTTTTTTTTTTTTTTTTTTTCAAATAGATGCACATCTAAAGCTAAGTCAGGCCGTATACTCTATAACACAAAATACAGCCACCGTCAAACACCATAATAAAGGGAATTAATAGATTTTTTTAGCAATACCTAAGCTATACCGAGTTATTTTAAATAGCCAGTGTAACCAGTGAGGAAAACTCAAGGTAACCCCCAGTTTATAATTCTCGTTAGTTATGTGACATTGCAGAAAAAGACGGTCAATATTACTGGATTAACTGAAATTGAAATACCATTGGATTTATTTTAATAATTTTGCCAGTAATTGCAAGTGACCAGTGGCGTCAGAGGAGGTAACACCAAAATGACTGCCTATAAAATTTTTGTATGTGCAGGAAGGAGGTCCATGGGGGTGACACCATGAGTTACCGCACTGGGTGACACCAACCCTAGTGACGCCACTGCAAATTGATCACTAGTTTTCTTACAATAATTGCAAAGATTGTAATATGCAAATTGAAGGCTACTGTTCCAATGACGGATGCATAGAAATATAAAGAATCCCTTTAATGAATTTTGCGAAAAAAAAGAACAAAACTATAATAAAGAAACTGCGACACTGAACTAGTATGTGCCTTAAAAGCGCGGGAAATTTCTAATGATCTTAGAGTTACCTTCCTTTCAGTAAGAGCATCATCATGGCGGATATTAATATATCAGACCTGAAGGTTCACATAAAAGGTAGTTGTTTTCTAATATGTTGACACGAATGCACGTCTGGAAGTAACATAAAAGAGATAAGCACTCCTATAATTAATTATGACAAATTAAACGCTGTTAAAAGTCTAATTTCTTCTATTTTCAGGCATTTTGAAAAATGCCGATTTGACCACGTTATCTTCGAAGAAGATTCGGAAACAACTAGAAGAAACATTCAGTGTTGATTTTACAGACAGGTAATTTAAGTAATAAAAGAAACTAAAGTTATAGTAAGATTTAATTTAGAAGCTTAAAAGTTTCCCAACATGTGAAACTATCACAAGAAACTTCGTTCCCTGTGTATGTGTGTGTATGTATGTATATATATATATATATATATATATATATATATATATATATATATATATAAAACACAAACTTCATAGTGAGGTAGACCGACAAGTTGTTCTACGCGTTTTTTTATTCTTTTCTTTTTTCCTTTTGCCGATATGACTGGTGGAGAACAACTGTCTAAGGCATGATTTTTGCTGGAGCGTGAGCTTTGTTAGTCACCCGTATGACGAGCCGATCCCTACTGTCTAATGTTCAATTTTGTCTCCGTCCACTTCGCATTTTGTTTTCCCTGTAAAAGTCCATGAATGAAATAATTATCAATTTCGCTGTTGAATTTAATGAATTTTCTTTATTCATTCTTTCCTTACAAGCCGTTTGCATGATTTTCAGAATGGTAGAAAACTGCATTGTTGTTATAACCAAGAAGCTTTAACAAATACACAGATGTTAAAGAGAAGAGAATATTGATTCATATTAAGATTATTTATTGTTGTATTAGCCATTGTTGCCATTTCCTGTGATAGTACATTTCATTTCTCATCATCAATGGCCGCGAGTGGCGCCGTGATCAACTGCATCGTGAAACAAATGACATTATAAACAGGGAAAGGAAAACATGGTACTCATAAATAAACTGTCATGGAACAAATGTCTGCAGCCATAAATAGTTTTTTGGTACAGGTATAATGATGATTGAAAGTGTAAATGAACTTTTAATAAAACTGATATTGTTTACGAATTATTCTGCGATTTATTTTTAAGGGCTCCAAAACCAATACCTGTGAAGATATAATCAATATACTCCAGTAATTGTAAAAATTATAAATGGTCAAAAACATCATTACTTTTTGGATGTTTGTGGATGTATTTTAATTAAAAAGATGTTATTTCATCACACTTTCTAGATTTTTGATAGAAAATGTCCATATTGTTGTTGGTTGCCATTTAGTCTTTCCTTCATGTGATCTTGTCTAAAGTAAATTACCAAAGCTTTTTGGGTAAATCTTACAAAATGTCCATAATATCAGATGGATTTTATTATGATATTTATATATACCATGCATTTTTGAAACGTGTTTATGCATGTTTTCCAGCTTCACAATATCAGGACATGATATTTTGTTTCACCTTATTGAAAGCTGTTCCAATTTTAAGAAGGAGAAAAAAAATTGTCTTCCTTACTGAGAAGGTCTTCTTAGGTTTGGCAGGTCTGTCAATGGAGCAGCCGATTGTGAATCACACTGTTGCATTTTCAGCCTGCTATCTGAAAGTTTGATCATGTTCCTTACTTGTACTGAAAGAAATTAAATATTCCTTTTATTTAATACCAGAATTGCTGCATATCATTGAGGAAATAAGTGTAAAACATGTTTTACCTGATATTTTCTTTAGAATTGTCCATCATTTTAGTTAAACTGATTACTTCCATTTGCAGCCTTGTATTTTTCATTTGCCATATAAGAACATGGCTGCCTTATTTGGAAATGTAAACAGATTATAGTAAATATGGTATGCATTAATAACATATCATAGAATATCCAAATATGGCATAGCAAGCCTTATTTGGAAAATGAATTACTGTGAGATTCTTGTTTTATCTATCAAGGTGGACAAGGTAGGTTTAGAGTACACCTTTCAATATAATTTACTTGATACAGGTTAATAACTTTATGTAAATTGCTGACACATATGTAGAAGACAGCATTACTCCAAAGTAAGAGTAACACATAGAGACCGTCTAGCGAGGACTTTATAGCTAGGAACTCCAAATGTTACTCTTACCTCGGGGTGATGCTGCCTTTTATACACGCATCAACAATTAAAAAAAGGTCAATGGATGATGGATGAGCAGGTGTTCTGTTCTGAAAGGGATTAATCAAAAAGCGAGTGTTCTGAAGGATTTAATGCTATGGGTCAAAAAAAGATAGGATTTTTCTTACCATCTGCATACAAAGGTCATTCAGAATAATTTGTTAACTACTAGAGAGTGGCAGATAGTCCGAAAGTATTTATGTGGAAAGATCCATTTATGAAACACTGCCTTGCCTGGTTGTCTGCACTACCAGTAATGTCTCCAAGAAAGTGGAGATTTACTTGTTGGTGTAGGAAAAGGTGCTGTTTTCATGAAGGGTGTAACTTTCTTTTCCAAAAACAAGTAAATGAAATATTTTAAATGAAAAACATAAAGGCTTCATGAAAAAGTTGTAATATTTATGGAAATGTGTGATTTTTAGCTCTACTGGAATAATCATTGACTGTAAGATGTATACCCTGATATTTGTGTTATATGGGTTGATGTCATACTGCAGAAATAAACAACGTTGTGAAGCTGAAGCATGACTTGCAGAGGAATGAAAGGCCAAATTTTCAGCACTATCTCACACTTGGCATGCCATATCTACACTTTTCCACTAAATAAAGTTTAATTGCTTTAGTCAGACTTTACTTGCTTTAATATCTTTTTCTTAATAGATTCAAATTCTGACACAAGCAAATGGATGTTTTCAAGTTATGTTGACCTACATTTCAGTTGGTTGGATTGTGATGGAAGCCGGGAATGCCAAAATCAGTTAAAGGGATGATAAGTATCTTTAGTGAAACGAAGCTATACTTTTTCAATAATAGTACCCTATATACTCACATATAAACCGAATAATTCAGGAAAAAATTAAGGCCTGGAAGTGTCGGCTTATCCACGGGCCAATGTCTAAACTTGACAGATTTTAAGTCATTTTGTTGACTATTGTAAAGGCTGTAAATCTTGGGACACAAAAAAATAATTTTTTTCTGTGCCCTAAGACATGCATGTTAAAAAAAAATCATTTTCGGTGACCCGACACTTATTAAACTGTTATCAAGTACTATGGTTGATTTTGTTACTATTTTGCATGTGCATATTTTCTGATTATTCCAACATGAAATTAAATAAAGGTAAATACAGACTTCATAATTTGCGGGCTGATTGAATTTACGTGGAAGACCAGGCTGAACTATAATGTACAGTACTTACACAGTGCAAAGCATGCGTAGCGTCACTTAAATCCTTATTTATTCCCAAACATGTTTGATGCAGATTTTGCTTTATTCATTGTTTCGACCAAAGTGCATTCTTCCAGATAACAATTCAGCTAGTCCTTAATAGCTGTTTCATTTACGCTGAATCACGTGCTCACGAGTTATTCATTTTCAGTGATAATAAGCAATCCTACAGACTGAGGTAATTTTTATGAAAAGATATGCACGTTTAATTGTACAAGGCACATAACCAGCATAACTTACATGTTCATGAAGAATGGTAATAATAAAGGTTAAAATTAACTAAGATCATCATCAATCTATGTTAGTTTTGTTTTGGCTGAACAACATCATAACTTTCTACACAATTTAAAGCTTGATGTTTCCTTGTCTCCTTTGTTCCTAGTTGGTGGATTTGTCTTTCGTTTTCCAACAGCAATACAGGCCAGTTATTCATTAAAACCCCGAAACTGGCTTGTGTTAAGAGGGAATTTTGAGTGGCAGCTATACAGTACACTGATGTGTAATTGCCTTTCATTCCATAATGTTAGCACGATTACTGTAGTTTTGTAAAATGGAGTGTAAGGCATACCTGTCTACTTTTCAAAATCCAAGTAGGGAGACTGAATAAAAAAATAGAGATTGGGACCTAAAATCAGGAGGTTTTTCATGGCATTTTTAAAGCCTTGTTTTCACTAAACATTGATCCATCTTCCGGGTCTAATATGGGCGAAATTTGCAAAGGACGTGTGGTTTCTCCCTGTGACACACCTTATTTTCCCCCAGGACGTGCCCTGTTTCCATATTCTGGTCAGCTGTGACCAAACTGCACAATAACTAAAGGTTAGTCTTGAACAAGCAAGAAAGCCAGCATGACTGATTAAAAGTTAATCCTTATCAATACAACTATTTTGTGACAACGACTGGTCCTCCGTCATGATTCAGAGAAACCATGTTCTACACTACAGTGTGTTACACAAGCACCAGCAGTTGATTGGCAGATAAAGGATTACCAATTTTGCTGAACTAAAGGTACAGGCAGCCTCACTGTACTGTACATGTGGCAACGATTTTCCCTTCATATATCTGACCTTATTCCCTTGTTGTCAACTTGTAAGGCATATAGTATTGTTTACTAAAAAATGTGTTCTGAATTAGTTTTTGAGGACACATGTGGTGTGGTATGTATTTTCATTCCTTCTTTTAATTTAATGATGGTAATTAAAGTTCGTATATACGGTATAAAAATGCCAGGTGCTCACTCGTGTAAGTTTCTTTGGTGGGAATGTAGCTACAGCATTCACTGTAATCATAACTGGGACTGAAATTAATTGCAGACAGTTTTATTGTTGTGGTTTATTTTTTGTTCTGGTTTATTTTCTGATTTTGGTATTGTTGTTGATGAAAAAAATCTAAATTTATGTGATTAATGTTTAAACTTAACATTCTATTTAGTGAAGAAGCGAATTCTTTCTAGTAAAGTAATTATTTTGTCACGACGATATTCAGAGGTGATACAACAGGACATGGCTTCCATGGATTGCATACGATATATCTATTTATGTAGGACTTTAATTTTTTTAGAAGAAATGAAAATTGAAGACAATGTAATAATCGGGAGTTCTCTGCAAAAATCAGGAGATATTATGAAATTAGGAGGTAGGCATGGAAAGACCCCAAAATTCATGAGTTTTGTTTTTCTTAAGGCGTGAGAGTTGACAGGTATGGTGTAAGGACCCATACATCAAAGCAGACTACAACTCAGCTTTTACAGTATTAGCATAATTTTCAAAGGATTATTTCTGAAACTTCATTATTGTATTTTGGAGATATTAAAGTTTAGTGCAGTGGTGCCCATGATTCGACTCCAAGGGATGTACTTCATTCAGCAGAATGTACTTCATTCAGCGCATGTTCAAACCTACAATATACATGCAGTGGCACCATTATGTAAATACATTCAGTAGGGGTATTGTTGTTCATTGTGTTGTCATGCTGGGATCAAATTTTAATGAGTTAGGTATTTACAATTTCAGGGCAAAATAAAAACATAATTACTGGTGCACTGATATAAAATGTCCAATGCAATAATGCGTAAACAAACATTAATTGGGTCTAAAGGGAGAGGTAGTGTTACAGCAACTCACGATTGCTCAATTCTTGTCATCGTTCAGTCAAATTATACACAAATCTAAATTAGGCAGAAACAATAAGAAAACAGAAAATTTAATAAATTACTTTTCAAGCAAGTTTATTCCATTTCTTTTTAATAATCATGCATGCCAAGCCAGAGATAAGTATATGTGTACTTTTTTGTTATTATAAGTTTGCCTAAATAAATGCATTTAGAACTTACCGCGTGCATCTTGATATGTCTCGGAGTTGTGGGTCGGCTTATACGCAGGTCATGCACTTTTTTTAGTGTTTATACCTGTTCATTTGGGGAGTTGGCTTATACGCGAACGGCTTAAATGCAAGTATATACGGTACATTTTTATTTGTTTCATTAAAGAAACACCCTTCATCTTAATCCAATTCCCAGCCTGCATTGCATTCCAGCCAACTGAATTGTTTGTCAACAGTACACAATATTATTTGTTGACAAAGTAAAACATCGACCAATAACGTAAATATCAGAGTATTGTATTAACATTGTATTCCTATGACCAGAAGAGCTTATGTCCATCACACAAGTTTGTTATTTCTACTCCGAAACTACTTTGAGGATTGCCATGAAACTTGACACACACATTCATCCCATGGTCTAGTTGGTCCTAGATGAAAATAGTGCTGTTTATACGTCCATTATGACCACCATAGCAAGCCATCTTGAAAATCATGTTATCACTACTTCTGATGAGTGGCTGGTCATATAAACATGGAGTTTTAACTGAAAGATTCTATTATGATGTTTAGTTAGTCCTAAATGAAAAATGTGCTAATCTGGGTTCCAGTATGGCCACCAGCAACCAGCTTGAACACCAGTAACCAGCTTGTAAATTGTATCACAACTCATACCGAACAGAAATTATATTGTCATCATGTTTACACCTGAAGACCTACTGTGATGTCCAGTCTGTCTTACATGAACATGGTGCTGATCTGACATTCATTATGATCATGTCAACACGGTATTTTCACCAATAGACTTCTTATGTTGCATAGTTAGTCCTACATGAAAAAGGTGCCAGTCATACATCCAACATGGCTGCCTCAATGGCCATCATGAAAAATCTTGTCTTGATTGTCTTGACTTCCCCTCAGATTTTTTGTTTTTACAAATTAGCATGATTTCTACAATTGTGTGTACTAGAATTATAGATCATATTGTCCATAATAAGAAAGTATCTGATAAGTTTAGCAGTAAAGCAAGAAATTTGATGGAAACTTTTCTAAAATGAAAAAAAAATCAGGTTGTTTCTGTTTTACCAGGCACACCCATAAATTCATTGCATATAGAATTAAAATTGATCATATACTGTTGATATAATAAATTTTAACTTCATATAAACACAAATGCCAAAGCTGGAATTGTTGGTGCATGTTATATATTAAAAATGATTTTGTGCTCTGTTAAGTAGATGTGCATCCAAATATTTGCATGTTTTGTTGAGACTGCATAGTAGCAAATGGCAAGAAAGGTAAGGGGTCAGTATATATAATGCTACTTTTGATTTGAAAAAATATTGATTGTCGATTTGGAAAAAATCTAGGCATTTGGCAAATTGTTTAGCAATGAAAATGTTATGAATTAAATATAAACAAAATATATGAATACATTGAACAGGGTTGTGGCAAAACAAAAAATATTCCAACTGTCAAAAAAATAATCAGTTTGGCGAATTATATAGGAAGGAGCAATATACTTTTATAACTACTACAAAATCCATTAGAATTAAACACTCAATGCAATTCATAATGTTCACAGTTCAAGGGCCTGGTGGGAAGATGGTTTGGAGAGGTTTTTGTTTTCTTAGATCTTAACTATTGTAGTTTGTGTTAATGACTCCATTTCTTGTGCTATAATCTAATATGGTGTGTATTTGAAACTGGTTAGCTGACAAATCAGTTTTCTGTTGGACTTTTCTAAAATATTTCATAATCTCTGCTTGGAAGGATGTTTCAGCTATGAGGACTTGTTTCCTTCTGCAAGAATGCGTATAAAATTAACTGTTGGAGATAGGTGCTTAGCAGGGAACAAAACACTGTGTCTCCCTTCCATGATAATGTTTTCCTCACATGATCATACTTCCTGTCTGGTTTCATTCATTGTAATAAGCAGTTTATTGCTCTTGTCTTGGATGCGATATGACGATTTATTCTACTGTGTCAAGTCATTGGGTGAACAACTCTTTATGTCTCCCAATAAACTTAGATATTTGCACTTGTAAATATTATAGATTTGACCTTTCCACAGTTTGCACCTGACTAACTGTTACTAAATTTCATGAATTACAAGCATACTATTGCTATAAAGTAATTGAAAATTTTTTGAGCACTTCCAAAGAAACTTTAAAAAATGTTTAAAAATCATTCATTTTGTTAAAAAACGCTGACCCTGTCATTGCAGAAGATGATGGACATTTGTTATGATAAAAGAGAAGAGGAAAAATCCCAGTGTACAAAAGTACTGGACAGGTTAATAATTTTGCTGAGCAAGTTGAGTTTTCACTTACTTGACCATTGCCCAGAAATTTATCCAGAATATAATGAGGAAATAATCTGTATTTTTATTGGACTATATGAAGATTTTAATTTGGGCAAGTAGACCATTTTAAGATTTTCCCAGACCTGAAAGTGCTTCTTTATTATCTTCGATGTTTCTAGATTTTGATATGAGGGAGGGAGAAAAAAAATGTCTTGTAAACATGACTAATACTATCTAGGATTCAGAATGATTATTTAAAAAGACTAATTTTCTTAAGAAACAATAAGAGAAAGATCCCAAGCTGTCTAATGAAGGTGCAGTTAACTGCCATAAAAAGTTGATTGAGTCATTCAGAAATAGAAGCATGGTTTTAACATTACAGACTCCGATAACTTCATGGACCCTGAGATGTTAACATTTGTACTTTGAAGCTGACTAAGATGTCACATTAAGAAGCAGCAGAAACTGACATTATGGATGAATATGTTTGACAGTAATTGACAACCTTTTGGGTAAAATCTATAAACAGGGAAAAGTAATAGATAACCACCAAGATAGAAGCTATAGCTAGGAAAAAGTAATTAATAACCACTTGTTCAAATCCATAGCCAGGAAAAAGATCAAATCCAGCAGTGGTGTGGCAAATAAAAGACTTGACTATTAACAGGTTGAAGCAGAATTTGGTCAAGGGACTAGTTCGTCAGTTTTTCAAAATGAAACTTAACAAAATAAAGGAAATTATTTTCTTCTAATAAATGTACTTTTTGTTCCTGCTATTTAATCCTCACAGTATAAACATGGATGTATTTGTAATGAGAAACTGTTTCTACACCACTTTAAGTACTAAATTCAGTACTTGGATATGCAACTTGCATTTTAAAAACAAATTCTGACCCATGTGAGCAGGGTTTCAGGGTGATAATGGTGTTGTGGAGATGGGAAGAAAGGAATGACAATAGTAAGAGGAAGTCATATTTCTTTTTTTACAGGATTCTTGTTCTGTAAACATTGAGTGCTTTTTCTTCAATGATAAATTTATAGGAAAAAGGAGATTGATGATTTTGTGATGGAGTTAATCTCAGCACAAGAAAATGATGATGTGGAGGAGGAGACTGAGGAGCTGGTAAAGGGAGAAAAGAAAGTGCCACAAAACGGTCCCAGGCAGACTGAGGCAGAGGACCAGACTATGACTGCAGGAGGCTCAGCAGAGGAGCTGGAAGAGGAGGAGGAGGTTAGTCTAAACAACATTTCAGGCATGGGCATGAAAGTTTTAGTGTTTGTGAATCAGCTGTTTTTCTTATTTACATCTCAAGAACTTATTTTTAGATATTGCATCATGGCTTAGTAGGCAAGTGGGAAAATACCTGTTTGTATGTAGATATACAAGAACCTAAATGAGTAGGGGTGAAACGATACACCTGTGCTATGTATTAATATGATTCACAATACACAGCCTGTGATATGATATATATCTTTACACATATAAACTTGATGGTCTTTCCATTTTTGTAAGGTAGGTGGTTCTCTTTTATGTATGTTGACATACAGGTTGTATTTCCAGTATGCAGATTACAGATAGAGATATAGTTATCCTATATTTTTATGTAATTCTCATCGATGTCAAGAAAACAAAAATACTTTAAAACAGATGACCTGTTGGTTATCGGTGAGTTTTATTCAGCGTTTTAGGCCATTTAATGGTTGCTCCATTAAAATAGAAGTCCTAATGCCACCAGACCCTTTGTTTTGCATGGCATGAATGTTTTAAAAACATTTAGTACCAATTTCATGTTGCGCTTAAACTTGGAAGACATCACCATGTTATCTTCAAAACAGAAGATATAAAGCAAATTCCTTGTGCAAAGCAAATCTCATCCAGAACAAATCCGGGTATGGGAATGAGGATGAATACCAACAAAATCTGTCACATTGTACTTCCTGCAGATGCAAAAGACTGCTGTGGCCGTAGGTTATTGTATTTGTTAGGGAAGTGTTTCAAGTCCATGCTCTTAAAATAAGTAACAGAAAAGAGTGAAGACTACAAGCTTTGTAAAATTTAACAAATAATTTATTTCCCTAGAATATAGAGTGAAAAATTAAGAAAAAAGAACTTATGGTTTTACGAATTAAATCCAGAAATAATCCAAGAATTAAAAATAGAAGTCCTAATAATAAAAAGTCCTGAATGAAACTGAGTTCGAGTCCCGATGAAATCCAAAATGGAAGGCAAAGACGTCTGTTGTGGTCAGCCAAGTGCTGCTGTGTCAACAGTCCTTTGTTGAATCACAGAAAATATTATTCCAGTTTTGAATCCAATAAATGTCTTTATCCAAGAATTTTTTCAGAGCACTTACGTATTTCCAGGGAAAAGAATCACTTACCGGTAATTCAGTAATTTGAAGAAAATAAAAAAATCAACCTGGACTGGTCACAAGATAATAACAACTTAATGTGTCAATTGTTTGGAGCCCAGCTGACAAACTTCTATAAAAAACAACAGTTATATGCTAACTAGGACGCAAAACAGATTCCTGGATGAGGGACAGAAGTTCATTCTTCTGGGAAAAAGTAGAAGTTTCTAACAATTTGATACATGCTATTTGTCATGTAATCCAGGTATGACCTTGACTTAACTTAATGATTCTTACTTTGAGATAGATAAAAAAATATAATAAAAAAAGTTGTTTCCCAAAACTGTCACTGATTTTGGAACAAGGTCAGAAACTAGATACAGTGTTTCTATTTTTAGTTGTTTAAAAAAAAAATCAATTCTGGACGATGTCAAATCCAGTAAACAATATTATATTAAAATAGCATGTAATGGAATTAAAAAAATTTAAAACTAACAAACAAATAAATTAAATATACATAACAGAAGAACTATTGACAAAACCCTGTCCTATTCTATAACGTTTTGGCTAATTTTACACAAAATAAAATATAAGGTAAAAATTTACACAAGGTGATAACTTGAGCGGTATAAATCTGCCCCTTGCCGATTCTGTGCTAATTTTATTTATTCCATAAGCATCTTAATCTATTGGTTAAATATCTTGGCATAAAAAGAGAAAATCCTAATTTGTTTCCCATGTACAATTTAAGGAGAGATGCTGCCAGTATTTCATCCAAAGGGGGAACCTCCCCCTTTTTAACAGACATAAGGGGGAGAAGATAATAGGAGGGGGGAGGAAACAGCCATCATTCAATATTTACCTAAAACTTCAATGTCTGCCTCTCTTTCTTCCAGCTCCACTTTGTTAGAGCTTTACTGAAATCAGAATCTTTAAAAGATGCCACCTCTAATTGTATTAGCATTAATCTGTTAATTCTCAGCAGACTCTTTTTCCCTATCTGTATGAATATTGTTCTGTGCTTCTTTCTGAAGGGGCATATACATAGCTAGCTTTGTCAGCTTCATTGAAAAAAAGAAATGAAAATTGCATTCTGCTTTATTTAAATTGTATTTTAATTAGGCTCTTTGTTTTGCCCCTTCTACATTTTATTTCAAAATACTGCTGAAAGGGAGATTGACCAGCATGCTGTCTATTTTTTTTGTCTATCCAACATGAACATCTGAATTTTTCAGGCTCAAAATCACTCGCTGGTATCTCCATTAACACTTTTGCAGCTCCAGTAATCATATATACTTCATAACTTTAAAAATTGTCACCACCACTGTTATCAGCCAGTATTTGCCAAATGAAATCACAATCTATGAATCACATCGGGAATCAGACATTTTGGTTTTTTTAGGTAGGTCATAGTTTAAACATGCATTTGTAAAACTTCTTGATGGAAGGTTCAGACTATGCCATAATGCTTATTCCAGGGCACAATGTGCCAATCAAATTTAGTTTAACAACCATTCAATGAATGCTTGAAGAACTCAGATGTGTAAAGAGTTGCCTCCCCAAAAAACAGATGACACAACATGATCGGCATGAATTATTAATCTAGATATCAGTAGTGCATCTGCCCTTTTTCAGTTGTGATACTCATATTGACACAAGAGGTAGAGAATCTATATAAAATGATACTTACCCTATACAAGTTACTTCAGTCTTCAACAATCATGAATAATTATTAGTCATTTGCCTTTTCATTCTTTATATTGAGAATCCCTTTGAGATGGCCATAGTAGGAAATATGCTGTTATTTCTGTCAGTAAAAAAGATGTATTGACAAGACCTACTCATCTTCTACAAAATAACAAAAACATGGTGGCTAACTTACATGGTTTGAAGTATTTCCCCACATTCCATTCCTACCCAAGTTAGGCTGATTATTGTTTTTCTTCAGCAAGCTAAACCACTGATAATAATATTTCACTGATTATTAAATAACCACATAATGCGAAGTTACTCTGTAGCTTTGCATCTTGTCTACTTGCGTCGAATTTGAGGGCTCCACTTTTAGTGTGTCACACAGAATTGTGTCCCCATGAAGTCAGATTGGAGGTTGGTTTTGGTTCAAGTCCAGAGTTAAACAATTACTACCAGTCAGAACTGTTTCATATTTTTTGAGTGACACACTGGAAGTATTGACATCCAGGCTAGACAAAGCAACAGAGAACCGTGTCTGTTAAATGATCTATAAAGTATATGTGCCAATGGGGAAAGAAAATGAGCACAGAATTGGCAAGGGGCCAGATTCCAAACTGCGTGAGTTATAGTCACCTTGTTAATTTGCAGAAGAGTGGTTGTCAACAATTCCTTTTTCACTGGCAGAAATGAGTGTCTTTGGTCGCAGCAGTTGTTTTGCATCTGCTGGAAATACAATATGAAGGATTGGTTGTTAGTCACCTCCATTCCCACACTCAGACTTGTTCTAGATAAGAGGGAAATTGTACTGTTTCTTCTGTTTTGAAGATAGCACTGTTGGGAAGCACTTTTTATATCGTGTCATGGATGAAAATTGGATGAACATTTAAGTCTATGTCTGTTTATTCTGCTTACTAGAAATACAACCAGTGTGTTGTCACATAAAAAATAGCACCACCCCACTACTGACAGACCTTCTCAAGATGAAAGACCATGAAATTTTATACATATATCAATAATGTATTGTATCATAGGCTGTGTATTGTGAAATTGTATCAATACTTGGCAGAGGTGGATCGTTTTCACACCTAGTCGTCAGGCAAGGCACTTTACTCCAATATCCTGCCATCAGATCCGCACAGGTTGGCTGTCAGGGTATGTTATTGAGCAAGGCACAATACTTCAGGATCTTGAGAGAGATATAACTTGTGTTCTGTTGATTCACCATGAAATACTAAACTTACAAATAAAATAAAACATGGCCAACTCGACTTGTGTCTTGTTCAATGAACTGCTAAAAAGAAGTGTTATTTTAGCTCTATTTGGATGCATCAAATATGCTAATATGCCTCTCCCTTGATAATTTGTGCACAAAAGTGAGTGTCAATTTAGGAATTTTAAATTCAATACAAAATATAAACTCTCTTCTCCTTAATGAACCATATCTCTGAAACACAGCTTTTCATCCCCTGAGTACTCCATTTGTGTGCTTTTCTTGCTGTCATTGATAATGTCTATGAATTAGCAAGATAAACCATTGATTAATGTTAGATAATTTGATTACATTACCTACATCATAATATTTACAATGGTGTTGATTTGGTCATTTGTGCTAAATGTTAATAATACTTCTGAAAGACAATATAGAAGTTTCAGAAATAATGCTTTAAAAATAATTGTAATATCTTAAACATTTGGACGTAGTTTGCTTTGATGATGTAAGCAACCATAAATAAGTACCTGTTTGCTCGGCTACAATAATCTTGCTACTCAAATGAGCAAGTGTTCATACCTTAAGTGATTGACAATGATAGTCAAGTATCGGTTTTGTGGGGCGAAATAATTTAGGGCCACTATTATGCAGGATACCTCAACCTGCTGAATGCACTTTAGTTTTTTACAACAGTTAATTTGTGTGGATTAATGTTGTAGAACAAATGGTTACTGGCATTGCTGCCAAACAAATTCACTCTTTTCCCAAGCCAATTTCATTGTTGAAATAATTATGTGGCCTCCTGTCGGAAAACAAAAGACAAATCTGCCAGTTATAAACAAAAGGAAATGCCAAAACAACCAGCTGTCCAAACTCAAAGGTGGAATGAATACTGTGTTGAAAGCTACAAATTTGTGTTATGGTAAAGCAAAACACATAACTAAAATGCATCAGAGATGATCAGAAAGCTGGTTATGTGACTTGTATAATTAAAGAAGTGTGTTATTTCGTATGATTTACATCACTTTGTAGGATCGCTTATATCTCTGAAAAATGGTAACTCTTGAGTGCATGGGTCAAAATCAATAAAATAGCAATGGATGTCTTGTTTAAATATAATTTGGAAGAATGAGATTTGGTAACAAAAAGACGAAAAAAGCAAAATCTACATCTACCATTTGGGGGGTATAAACAAGGATATATATTTTGCACACTGTAAGTACTGTTCTGTACACTATAATACCAGTTTCCCGGTAAACTCGAAATGTCCTGTAAATTATTGAAATTTTTATTTACCTTGTATTTTATTTCATGTTAGAAAAATCGGAAAATATGCACATGTAAAATAATGTCATAAAAACAATCATAGTAGTTTATAACAGCTTATTGACGTAGTAGATGAACAAGAGCTGGTCACCGCTGTGTCCAGTTTGGCAATCTTGCCAATTTGTCTAGACATTTGTTTACGCCTATAAGTGTTGGGACACCGAAAATACTGTAATTTTTAAATGCACATAAATCTTGGAACATGAAAAAAAAAACGATTTTTTTTGTGTCCCAAGGCTTACAGTCATTATGATAGTAATATGATAATACAAAGCATGTACTTTTAATTGATTGTAAAAATACAACAAACATTCATGCAAATCAGAGATCAGAACACAGCTCTTAATTAGGTTGTCAAAAATGCTCTTGGACTTGGCAGTGACAGTACATTGATACTATTCGTGTTTGAATACCAGAGGGCATATAACACCAGATTTGCCAACCCTTGGCAATGACAGTACATTGATACTATTCGTGTTTGAATACCAGAGGGCATATAACACCAGATTTGCCAACCCTTGGCAGTGACAGTACATTGATACTATTCGTGTTTCAGTACCAGAGGGCATATAACACCAGACTTGCCAACCCTTGGCAGTGACAGTACATTGATACTATTCGTGTTTCAGTACCAGAGGGCATATAACACCAGACTTGCCAACCCTTGGCAGTGACAGTACATTGATACTATTCGTGTTTGAATACCAGAGGGCATATAACACCAGACTTGCCAACCCTTGGCAGTGACAGTACATTGATACTATTCGTGTTTGAATACCAGAGGGCATATAACACCAGACTTGCCAACCCTTGGCAGTGACAGTACATTGATACTATTCGTGTTTCAGTACCAGAGGGCATATAACACCAGACTTGCCAACCCTTACCATTTTACCACAAGTCTTACAAAAATGAGCCTTAAAATAGAGACTTACAGAATAAAAGAAAACATTGCGGAAATATTGTTTCTGAAATAACTGGATACTATCTTGTCCATGTTTGTTTTGGATCCTGGTTTCATTTAGATTAAGTGGAGTTGGTCAGGGAACCAGGCTAACTTTTCAGGAGTACATTAGATGCTTTAAACTGGACATATTTGTTCATGTAAAACATCTGCATGATCAGGTTGTTGCTTACAAAATTTTCAAAAACTTTCCAACAAGCAATACATGATTAAAGGCAAAAATAAGCCTCTTAAAAAGTGTTAATAGTCACTGCAGAAAAATAAAAATGGAATATTCAGACTCTTCAAGAAAAAAGTGAAAAGTGCAAGAATCCTGTTTATTGGGCATGTGTTGATTTGGGTGTGTCTCATGACATAAGATTTATTTTACCACCTCTGTATCAGTCTTTTGAACTTTTTAAATGCGTTTTTTCCAACTTTACAAAATCAGTACATATTTTGTTGCACATTACTGAAAAATGGTCCAGTTTATGCAAAATACAATAAACTGCCTCAATGAGGTCTTCTTAGGGTTGGCAGGTCTGTAGTACAGTGTGACCCCACTATAACTCGGTAGTTGGGGTCCATAGAACCTGACCGTGTTATAGACCGAACTGTGTTATAGCCAACCAAGTTAGTTAGCTGAAGAAAATGATGCATTTACCTAAAATACGGATGGTGGGGTGGGGTGGGGTGGGTAATAAAAGCATGCACAAAAATACCTGCTTTTGATTAAATGAAGACAAACTTGTCTGAAAAACACTTGTATATTGATAACTTACATTTGTGTATTACAATCCGTAATCCGTTAAGCACTGTATTTGTATATAATAAATCCATGAATTTGACGATAGATCACATGTTATAAACTTCATGTATGACTCACATCCAGTTAGAAAACACCAGTAGCACATATTTATAATAAAAAAGGTAGTCCTCATTTTGATCTGTATCCAGTTGTCACTTAACAATTCACTACAGTTGTTGCAAGTAGCACAAGGCTATAGCTGTTTACATGCTACATGTACATGTGCTTAAATTGGCCTAGGTTTTGGTCGACTGGAGACATTATCATCTTGGCGGGGCTACCCAGGGGATGAAGCTATTGATAGGGAAATGAAAACTTGAACAAATTAATAAGTTTGACAAATATCTTTGCAAGATACCCCATCTTCATTTAATGTGATAGCCATATATCTTTGGTTTGAAAAGATTGTAAATTTAATTTCCGTTTTATGCCACCATTGGTAGCAACTGGAAGCATATTTTTTTCCAGCAAAAATGACACTTTCATGGCACAATAAATGTGTTCCAGTCACTTTTTGGAAAATGCAACAATCTATCAGATTCTGTCGCTTTTATTTAATTTTGGAGCTGACTTCCCTTGATGAAAGATTATTTGTTTTTATTGAAGATTGTAGTTGGCTTTCTTTGATGAAGGGTGCATGTGTTATTGAAGTTACTGCTAAAGGTCAGCTTTAGAGGACCAAACAGATGTATGTTTCATATTGCTGCGGCAACATCAAATAATTGTAGAATGTTGATTGAGACTAATTTTTTTTAATTTGCTATCTATTTATACAGAACGATCAGTGCTTCAAAGGTGATGAGTTCTCTTTGAAGTTTCAGCAAAACTATTCATTTCTGGGTACATTTTAAAAAACAAAAGAAATTAGCCGTCATTTAGTTGATTAGAGCAGTTACTTTTTCTGCTGTCAAAAGTTGATTGATTGTAGCTAGTTCCGGTAGCATAGATTGGCCAACAAGTAGATCTCTGGTTGTTGGAGTTTTTTTTAGTGACATTTCTGGTCGGGGAGTGACGCAGCCTTCCATGCATGCGTCAGACACTTTTTTTAATTAAAAAAAAGACAAGCAGACGATAAATACACAGGTGTTCTGTTCTGACAGGGATTACTTTAGAAAATAAAAGTGTTCTGAAGAATTTAATTCTGTGAGTGAAAAGAAGAGGAATTTTACTTACCATCCACATACAGGGGTCACTGAAAATAAATATATTAATTACTAGCAAGTGGCCGATAATCAGACACAGTTTTGTCAGAAAGATTCATTATATGATAGGGCCTCCTCCTGTTGATCTGCACTACCAGAAACATTTTTTTAAAAAATGCAGAGATCTCACAGCATACAGTACACAGGCCAGATAGTCAGAATAAGCGGATTATGATATAACAATGCACTGTTAAAATGATTTGTCAATATGAACAAGGAATTTGTTGATCTAACAACAGATAAAATTCCAGTGCATTTTATATCCAGTTTGCTGCTTCCTTTCTTGATGCCTCTGAATTTCTTCACTCCAAACCCAAGGTTGTATATACAAGTTTAAACAGTCAATAATGTTGGGGAAAAAAATCGCCTGATGGTATATTTAGTCGCCAGTAAGGAATATAAATCACAATTTGCGACATTGGGAAAGCCAAGCACGATCCCTGAATAGACTTTTTACACATTATTTTTTGTACTTTAATGAAGAAAAACTTTTTCCGAGTACGAGAAAAATACATGTATCTGAAATTGCAGGAGTCATGCCACGATTGTCTTTTAATAGAATTGACACACGATCTCTTCCCCAAAAAATGATGATAAACTTCTTACACATGACTTTTCATACTTTTAAGAAAGAAAAAATTTTCGTGTATAAAAAAGTACATGAATCTGAAATTTTGGGGGAGCCACAACAACTGTGTTATATCCGAATTCGTGTTATAATGGAGTGTGCTGTAGCGGAGTCACACTGTATTTATGATTACACTGAAACCAAATTAAAAGAACTAAAAATTGAATTTCACTTGGCAAAACTTATTTAATTGGTGTTACTGTTGTAGGGTTTAACGCCATTTTTCAGCACAAGATAGGCTATACATGTCGGCCAATATTAATGGTGGAGGAAGAACCCGTGAAAACCCTGGAAAGAACCACCAACCCACAAGAAGCTACTGGCAAGCTTTCTCACATACACACATTGGCTGTATTTAACTGGTATTTATTTCTTAAAATGCTGCTACATTTGGCATTACTGACATTTTCATGGATCGAAGTATCATCAAATATTCTATTACATTATGCTATGAATTGTTCTGCATTAAGAAAATTTAACATTATATGGCTTCTTAACAACAGTTGCAAATTTCATAATGTTGATTCAAATTTCCAGGTACTAACTGCAGTTTCTAACAGTAAAATGAGTTACATATTAATGTATAATTTACCAGTTTTAATCATGATTTTATTCATGATCAGCAAATAGGGGCCAGTTCTGTTGGTATTTTCAAGGACAAAATGTAATCCACACTAGAATCCGCATTTTAAGCGGGTTTGTGAGTTATCTGGAGAGAGTGGTCTCTGTGGTAGTGACATTGTATTAGTGATTAGTAAAGCAACCTTTTTCTTTCCAGCAGGTTATGTCCAAATTTTTTAAACTATTTTTTGATTATTTTTGAAAGTCATTTGACTTGTGCATCATTTATTGTATTCAATTAAACCTGAAGTACATTGTCACAGTATGCCAAAGTACATTGCTTCTGTGAAGCATGCATTGGCAAATAGTGGGCTCATCTTTTCTTTTATTTGACCAGGTAGAGCCAAAAAAGAAGAAAAAGAAAAACAGTGTGACTGCTAGGGAAGCAAGTAAGAACCCAAAACCAGTCCAAGCAGTCAAGTCAAAACCAGTCAAAAAGCCCACACCTAAACAAGAAAAGGCAAGTAATGTGGATTAGCAACCAGGGCTGGCACAGATTTTAGAATAATTGGTTAACAGATTGATTTGCATTTAAAAATGATTATTAGTACAAAAGTTGGGGAGGATTATCACGATGAAAATGACATATTTTACATGAAATTTGGAAGTACAGTTTGTCAAATCTTGTCAGCAGAAAATTGACCTTACAGAAGTGACCTGATAACTGTATGCTCTCAACCAAAGAGAACAGGGATTCTGTTGAATGTACGTTGCTAAATTTTCATATGTGGCAGTTAGATAGTTATCTCCCTTTGCCAAGAAGCACACACTGTACTGATGAGAAGCCTCACAATTAACCTACAAGTATTCTGGTATTCTACCTTAAAGCAAGTTGTAGGACTTTTCTCTTCTAAAGGAAGAATATTCCATTAGGGTTGTTCCATTTAAACATACATGGTACCCAGGGAAGGCGTTTTTTTTAAAAATATATGCCAGGGTACTTTGATGTCACAGAGTTCATATTAAGATGACAAGAAAATTCTAAATTGCATCTGTGGGTGAGTACCCCAATTCAGAAGTGCCTCACTGGGTCCCTTGTATGTTTTAATGGAACAGCCCTTATATACTTTTCTGTCTGTAATAAAATTATGACTTTGTAGTACTTACAAACATAGGTGCTCTTAATATGTACCTGCACTGGTCATTATTGGGCCACCTCAGGTGCTCTTAATATGTACCTGCACTGGTCATTATTGGGCCACCTCACATTACTATAGCTTGATTTTGTGTGCAGATCTTGTGTGTGCTCTAGAAAACTCAAATAGCTGTATAATTTCCACAGCAGTTGGTACATAGTTCTCTATACTTAGTCTGCTTGCAGTGTCCACTTCATAGGTATTATATACTTAAACTTTTTATTAGAATTTATATTATAGTGTCCACTTTGTATTAATAGAAACTCTTCAGTACTTTACCTGTTTAGGCTGCCATGTGGGCCTTTTTATAGGTCAGTTGTCATGATGTATAGCTCTGTATATTCTCTGAGTTCAAAAAGCAGTATGCGTTCTGGGCTACACCTATATATATTGTCTGCTTTATTTTTGTCTTAAGAGGTTTAAACCATTTGCAAGGTCAAGTGTAAAGATATGTAAACATTGGAAACATGGAAATGATAATAATCCTGCATGTGTAGCTTGCTTCAGTAATGTGCCTAATAGACTTAAAGTCAGTGGGCTGCTTTACTGGGGCAGAAAAGGAAAAGGCACAGCAGTGCACCTTGAGGGTTAAAGATGCCAGCAATATACATGCTGATGTACTTTGTTGCATGATTAACTTTTTGATGGATATTGCAGTAGGAAAGGTTGATCAACCATGAAACAATCCAGGCTGTTAGTGACAGCTATGGCTCCTCCCTCACCACCTCATCGTGAGAAACCTTTCTTGGCAGAATCAGCAGGCTGATTACCACTCAGGCTGGATGGCCATTCACCTTTATTACCTGCAACTGAGCAAGATCAAGACAAATCCAAACCACCTGAGATACAGTGGATCAAATATCCCATAACTGATCCCAACTTAACAAACTGGATAATGTCATGCAATTTAAGGTGGACCTGCTCTGTCACAACTCAACTCTGCTATATGGTTCAGATTACAACAGGTCATCATCACAGTTGATCATACATTGTAAGCCAAAAGAGAGAGGTCTTTGTTCAGTTCGTCTATACAGGCACACATATAGATCAGCACACTCCGCATAGTGACATAAGTCACTCTTTTGCCCAGCTTAGCACCTCATTACACTGGATGTTGATTCACATTGTTTTCAAGCATTTGTCACTCGCAGGGAACATTTAGTTAATGACCATTTGGAAGTAACCGTTTCCCAGTCAGTGTTTTCTGTGAATATGTTGAGCTGTCTCCTTAGATGTTCTTCTCTAGCTACATCAAAGATGGCACAGGATGCATCGGCAGTATCACACAGATGATGAAGTCTGCTTTCAACTCCATCTTCCTTGCTAGATCTCATAATGAAGAGAGAAAATTCTGCCTTCAGAACTTCAATTATGGAATTCTCCTCCTCCTCTCTCAATCAAGGGCCTGGTCTAAAGTTCTGGTATCTGTTGACTTGTTAATCAAGAAGGACAAACCGGTGTTCAGTTGCTTCCATAGTCTGTAACATTGCTGACCTTTTGGACTGGCTACTTAGACAATTACAGGACCCAAGCATCAGTAGATGCTTTTCTCGCAGTGGTACCTTTCCTCAAACTTTAGTAGAAGTTTCTCTAAGACCAGCACTCCAGTTTTTCATATGAACACCCAAGTAGTAGACCTAGACATTGCAGCCTTGGTGATGACAAATCCTTTCTGAGCATGCATGGACTGGAAGTTGGTGCAGAGTGCTGTGATAGTGGGTTCTGTATTGGACTTGGTTCTCATCTAACAAACTGAACATAGTTTATCATCGCTCACCCTGAGTCACACAAGACATGTTGTTGTTGTTGTTGTTGTGGGGCTTAACGCCATTTTTCAGCACACGATAGGCTATACATGGCGGCCAGTATTAATGGTGGAGGAAGAAACCGGGAAATCCCCAGAAAGAACCACCGACCCACGAGAAGCTACTGGCAAGCTTTCTCACATATCCACATTCGCCGAATCCTAGACTCGAACCCACGCAGACAGAGGTGAGATGGCAGTGATCCGTAACGGAGAGCGCTTTAGACTACTTGGCCACTCGGGGCCCCCCACAAGACATGCATGGAGTCCATGTTTAGAATGACCATCTTAAACACATCTGCCCAGCTTGCCCTGGCCAGTGCCATAACAGCAGTTACAACTTACAACTGGCAGAAAAAGATGCAGTGCCATCCACCTCCACCTTCTTTAAAGATCACCATAAAGCCATGTTATGATAGCAGCCACTGTTGTCTAATCTCATCAGTGACCAAGTTAGGGAAATATGAAAACAAGCCACTAAAGAGACCAATTTCCCTCAACCACAGTGGAAGGATTTTAAGGGAAGTCAGCAAAAGGATGGAAAGGATTCCCCTTGGACACAGTGGACAGGAAAGCAGTCCTACTGACCTGACAACTGGAGAAGATCATAGTTCTCTAGAACGAAATAGGACAAGAGGCAGAGGGAAGGTGATTGTTTTCACCCATGTTTCTCTCCATGCTAGCCTTCTTATGACAAAAGTTGACATCATTTTTATGAAATTCTTTGTCAGATATCCTTGTGGGGGGAAAGCTCATATACTTTGCTGCTGATTGCAAATATATTTACCATGACAATCAGGGGATCTGGCAAGTGGTTTCACAGCATCACCTTAAGTGCACCTCCTCCATTGTCCAGGGACCCTTCATCTGCAAACATTCCCAACAACTCATTCAAAGCAGCCACTCTGTAGCAACAAAACAACCTTTTTCAGAAAAGGGCTGTAGAAATTGGTCACAATATCACCAGGGTTGTGTTTGAGACTGTTCCTGGTCCCAAAGGCCAACTGTCCTCAATCATTTCATTTGCCCCATGATTCAAGATGGAAACACCAAGATGTGTTATAAATGCCATTCAGGAGGGAGACTTTACAATCAGTGTAGACCTGTAAGATGTGTATCTACATGTTTCCATTCCCAAAGCTTCCAGGAAGTTTCTGTGGTTTGCTTACAAAGAGACCAGAGTTCAGGGCACTTCCATTCGGACTCAGCATCTATCCCTGGGTCTTCACGTGTTTGATGGACAGAGTAATGGCCTATTTCAGGACCATCTCCACACTTGCACCATCAAACTACCTGGATGACATTCTGCAAAATCATTAGGTGAGTTATAACTGGGAACAATGCATGATATCCCTCGCTACTGTATTTACTGTATATATTGGGACAACATATTTGTTGGGACACCATAAATTAATTTTTAAAATAATTTTTGGTGCACTGTATGTTCTTGGACACATCATTTTCTCAAGTCCTACGTCATGGGACACATTTTAAGTCATTCTAAATTTAAAAACTTACATGTCAGAAAATGCACTCACTGCAGAATCTTCTCATCAACCCAACCCTTCTCCTGCACACATATGATCCATACTTTGGTGCATGAATATTTGTTAGCTTGCTCATGCTGTGAAAAATAATCATTGGAGACAACACATTTCCTGAAGCAGGAATTGCATGGATTCTTTTATCTGCATCAGTCATTAAGATTCTCATAATTTTAACCCCCTTTTATCAACAGTCCATCCAGGAATGAGATGAAGGTACACAGGAATTTCATCCATGTTAATGATCATACTGTTGGCGAAATCATCATCTTCTCTTCTGGCCTTCACAAATTCAAATGATTTTATTTTTATTTTCTCCAGAAAGTAAAGGAGCCAGTGTTATCTTTCCTATGTCGGCCGACTTGGTATTTTAAAAAAAATCAGGACACTTAAAAGAATACAAAATCGTCTTCCAAGTTCAGCTTGCTTCGTAATAAAATGAACTTTGTATTTGATATCTTCTCAGTAAGTTCAAACAATGTTGTATCTCTGCCAGTTGTGTTTATTCACCACCTGAGCTTCTATTTGCTTGCTGTCCATAATCATAATCGATACAAATGGGCAGGTAAATAGCATAAACAGCAATAATTTGCTGTAATAATACTTTTTGTTGCCCATGTATGTTCAATACTTTCAGTGCATGAATATTTTTTAGCTTCCTCAGGCTGTGAAAAATTCTCATTGGAGACAATACAGCTCCTGAAGTGGAAACTGCAAGGACGAAAGTAAGGTTTTTTAAATCTGCACCAGTTGTGCAAATTCTCACACTTTTAACCCAATTCTTATTGACAGTATGACTAGGAATGGGAGCAAAGTACACCAGAGATTCGTCCATTTTAATGCTCATATTGTCAGTGAAATCATCTCTTCTGGCCTTCACAAATTCATTGCATGACTTTTTTAAAGATTTCTCTTCCAGATCTTCTGGGAAACACTGGGTCATTGATGTCCATGCATGAAGCCCTAGATTGCGTTACTTTAAAAATTGTTTTATTGTTCCATTTTATGTTCAGAATTTCAGTGAATAACAGTAAAAAGAAGCTTAAGTTGGCTTTCCTATGTATTCCAACTTGGCATTTATAAAAAATAAAATTGGCACGCTGAAAAGAATCCGAATGTCTTCTGAGGTTGGCTTGCTTTGTAATTAAATAACTATTGTATTTGATATCCTGTTGGTAAGTTCAAACAATGAGTTTATTGCATCTCTGCTAGTTGTTTTTATTTACCACCTGCACTTCTATTTGCTTGCCATCTGTAATCATAATTGATACAAACAGGCATCGATGTCTGCAGGGTAAATAGTTTACACTGCAATAACTTGCTTTTATAATACTTTTGTAACCCATGCTAGCATAAGGATTGTCATTTTCACTCACAGTGAATGTATTTTCAAATAAAGATTTTTATTTGCAAAATACTGTCATACAGTTAACCTGGATATTATACAATCTTAGTTATTTTACACCTTACACCATGTCATGTGTGAATGGAGATGCCTTAAGCAATCGGTTGATATTTCTCTCTCTCTCTCTCTTTTACAATTTTTGGGATCCAGTTTTCAGTCTGATAACATATTCAAACCATGTAGCACAACCAAACATATCATTTCTCTATATTCACATCAATGAACAATGTGTCATGTGTTATCTGACAAAGACAATACACATTGCAGTATGGATGCATACGCGACATATACAGTTTGTGGATGTATTTTTTCTTTAATAAATTGCTCATGATGAACAAAGAGAAATATATGAGAACAATATAAGCTTAGTTTCTTTCATTTTATTATCAAATAAGCATTTTGTTTATCTGATAATGCAGCGTACAGAGGTCAGGGGTTGCAAATTCAACAGCAACTTTTTTCATTTCTCAAATCTTGGGACACATGACCTAGATGGAAAGAAGTTTCACCATAAATTCTGGGACAGGAAAAAAAAATCATTATTTTTTTGTGTGTCCCAGTATATATGGTAAATACGGTACTCTTCTTAGCCTTGGATTCCTTGTCAACAATGAAATGTCCAACCTTATACCAACTCAGCAGTTTGTCTGTAAAGGTATAGAGTTCAAGACATAGGTAAACAGAGCATGCCTGCCTCAAGAACAGGCATTGAAAATCATTACATTGTTTGTTTCATTGTTTACACAGGACAGTCTCTCAGCCTGAGAACTCCTTCATCTACCGGGTTTTGCTTTGTGGAGCAGCTGACTTCATCGTCCTAGTTGACATTTTTATGAGACTAACAAATAATTCTGTTGTCTGAAATCGAGACTGAGACATTGCCCCTTTGAACCAACCTATGACAGTCATGGCATATACATGGTCACATCTGAAATGTGTAGACAGCCTCAATTGACTCACGTTGGGTGTTCTCTTGCAGGTACAACCTCAGGAAATCACATGTTCGATACAAATCTTCTATCATTCCAGGAAGTCAGTGGAGTGTGTCCCAAACAGGACTGTCAACATCCTCAAGGTGAAAGCCATGGGCAAAGCATTTTATTAGTGGCAGGAGCTACATGGAAAGGGTGTTCTCATTCTGTCTGACAACTCTGCTTTGGCAAATTGTCTCTGAAGACAAGGATGAAATAAGTCCCCAGACCTATGTGTTTTTGTTTGGGATTTTGAAAGACGGTATCTTCAATGACAAATTCACATACATGTTTGTTATATTCCAGACCGACTAAATGTATTAGCAGACTTGCTGTCAGGAAAGAATCAACAGATTCAATAGAATGGTTTCTATATCCCTTATTTGTGACAAAGTGGAATGCAAATCTTTCAACCTTTGACCAGTCCCAGTATGAAGGTCTGGTCAGTCAGTGCTCTTTCTGTTGAATGAAATGGTTTACATGCTTATGCTTACTCTTCAGAACCTTTGGTTCTGAAGGAAGAGAATTATAGCGTCACCTCATCATGACTGCTCCACTCAAGCGGGAAAAGTCATGGATCAATGATCTCATAAATCTAGCTGTGGAAATCTCTAGGAAAATATAGACATTTCCTCATCTGCTCAAGCAGCCATAACAGCAGGCGTTTTTTCATCCTAATCCCGAGGTCGTGAACCAGCATGTCTGGATCATATTGAACAACCCCTCAAAAGCAACCAGTTCTCACAAGTGATGGAGAGAATCACTCTAGCAAGATGGCCCTCCAATTTGAAAGCGTCTTTGGGAAAATAGAATTTTCATACAATGATGTGAAGGAGAACACATTACGCTACTGATCGCATCAGTACCTCAAATTGCTAACTTCCTATGTTTGGCTCTTTGTTATTGCCTTGGCTCTTTGTTGAGAAACAGTTAGTGTCAATTGTGATAAAGGCTACTGTTCCATGATCTCCAAAACATTGCATCATCATGGAGGAGAGGATTTTGGACAAAACAAAGATCTAATCAATCTTCTATGAAATTTTGATTTCATACATCAAAATGCATTGGCTCTGCACCCAAAGTGGAATCTTTGGTGCTAACCTATTTTCCGAAGGTATTATGATCAGGTAGTGTATTAGAATTAGAAAACAATCTTTTTTTCTGGTAAACTGTTTCTTCAATAATGCTTACCTGATCATAATACGTGTACACCTTCCAAGTCTCTCCATAGTTACATCCATATTGAGAACATGCATACCACGTCAGTAGTAACAAGTATTAATGGAAATTGGCACCTTACATCAAGGTGAGATCACTCTACTACCAAAGTGTGCAGATGACTTTTAACGCCTTAGCTAAAAAGTTTTAGCATGGGAGGTGTTTACGTACAAGGTAGTAGTTCTCCTATGGCAGACCTGCCAACCCTTACGATTTGACCATAAGTCTTACAGATATGACCCTTACAATATGGACTGCTGACATCAAACCAAAAGCAACAGAAATATGATTGTTGCACTAAACTCCAGATACTGGCTTGTCCATGTTTGATTCAGAGCCTGGTTTCATATTAGATTCACTGGAATAGTTAGGGAACCAGACTAAATTTGAGATCACAACAGATGCTTTAAACATTTTTTTCAAGCAAAATGACTTCATGATCCATCTGTTTCTTATAGAATATTCTAAAAGTGTCCACAAGTAATATTTGTGTAAGACTAAAGGGACAATAAGTGGCTTAAAAAGTTTTAATAGTACATACAAATTAAATTGGGATATTCAGATTCTTAAGGGATGGGAAGGAAGGCAACAGTTGAATTATTGAATGTCATGTGTTGATTTGAATATGTCTCAGTGGTCGGAGAGATGGTTGACTTCACCGCATGAAATTGAAGAAAAAGTAAAGAGTTATATCAAGTTTGAGAGACTGCGAGAAGCTATTGAGCTCCATATGCTTTAGAACTGCAGTTTGTGATACTTTGCTGGAGTAATTAAGGTCTAACTGTACTTTACAAACTTTTTAGTTGAATATAATGTTTATTGTTGTTGCATCAGTCTTCAGTCACATAAAACTTCCTTTCATCATCTTTCATAGTTCCATCTAATGTTGGCACAAGCATCCATATGGTGGGGGTGTGCAAAAGTGTATGCTGTGCAACTTAAGGCAGGGTGGGTGGGCTCTTGAAACTGTCTGATTTGTTGCATACATACCTTATGGATGTCCTCAAATACCATTGGCAATCAGGGAAAATATAATGTATAAATGTGGTTCTGTACTCTATCCTAGCAATATTCATTAACTGTGCACCACACTGAGTGTAAAAAATCACATCAAATTGACCAGTGAAAATTACAGTATATTTCTAAAAGAAATAAAAGTTAAAGTTATGAAAGCAATGAGGGAAGAAATATTATATGTGAGATTTGAGAAATAAATGTAGGACTGGTTGCATGAGAAACCAGTGTTAAACACACACAAATTAGAACTGTCAATTTATTTACATAATATCAGAAATGAGGATGAAAACAATCTTAATTTGACAAAAATGTGCCTTAAATGAAAGTTTGCACAAAAATGAACAAGCAGTTTACAAATACATGCAGCCAATAACAGTATGCAAGACTTGTATAATTGAGACACCCCCAAAATAAAACATCAGTATTTAAAAAAACAAAAGCATACATTTTGTCACAAAAGAAAACAATACCCTTAGCTAGTGCCAAATGTAGTTTTACAGAATGGTTTAATCTACAGTGTGGTTCGGTCCAGTCTCTTTGTAAAAACTTATTGACACATGGCTTGATCTACACTGTTGTTCAGTCCAGTCTCTGTGTAGGAACTTACTGACACATGGCTTGATGTACACTGTTGTTCAGTCCAGTCTCTGTGTAAAAACTTACTGACACATGGTTTGATCTACACTGTGGTTTGGTCAAGTCTCTTTGTAAAAACTTAGTGACACATGGCTTGATCTACACCGTTGTTCAGTCCAATCTCTGTGTAAGAGCTTACAGACACATGGTTTGATCTACACTGTGGTTTAGTCCAGTCTCTTTGTAAGAACGTACTGACACGTGTTTTGATCTAAACGATGGTTCAGTCCAGTCTCTGTGTTAGAACTTACTGAAACATGGTTTTTGATATCCACTGTGGTTCTGTCCAGTCTCTTTTTAAGACTTTACTGACAAATGGTTTGCAAAGAATAAGGTTCACGTGAACTCCAAGAAGGCTCTGTGGTCAGAATATTGTGTCTAGCAGTGTACTCGTAATATTGAAAGGCAAAGATGACTGCATATTTGAGCAAATTCATGTGATGGGAGCAAATCCACAAAATTTGTTCAAGCAAGAAAATAAGTAAATAGTACGAAGACTGCCCATCAAAACCATAAATTTGAAAACAAAATCCCCAAGCTGTCTGGGACATTACAATAGGGAATGAAGATGAAAAGATAATTGAAAACACTTGGTTGTAACATTTAGGATACCTTTACCACACAGCAGAGGGGCAGCAACCACCCAAGCAATCCCTACAACTGCATGGTTGCCCAGGAATTGTGATGGCCCAAAATTGCAATCACACAACTTTTTGATTGTGTGCGTGGGGGGTCAGATTTATATTTTGCTGGTGGGGGAGTGGAGCAAATTCCTTGCTACTGCCTCAGGGAAAACTCCAAGTCACTAGTACTAAGTAGGGACATTTTAAGTGTTCATTAAAAGTTGTGATGACCTTTGTGACCAGTATAAGAAGTCTTAAAACTGAAAGTTAACAAAGATTTGTATCTTTTTTGTACATGTAGGAGCTCACTGATGAAGAGCTTGCGAAGATCCTTCAGCAGGAGGAAGACAGTGGCCGCAGGAACCGGCACAGAGCTGTGAAAAAATTACCTGTAAGTATGCTTTGTTGCCATTTTATTCCAGTGCTTCCAAGAGAGACCCTGAAATGGGTCATTTTACAAAAATGGAATGTAGAATGAATTCAGTTGAAATACAGAATGCATGCAAATGAAATGATGAATACAGCTTGAAGGCAGTGGAGATTCCAACTGCAAAATGCAGAATTATGAATGAGGCATGAAAATAAAACAAAGGATACTTGAAAATAAAATCAATGAATAAAATGTGTTAAATGAAAATAAAATTAATAATATATGAAAACAAAATGAAAAGCACGTGTATTTGATAAAAGCATTTTCTGTTTACATGTATTTCAGGCTACTTCCAAATTTTCACTATCCAAACTCTGTTTTGCATCATAATCCTGGATTAGATTATTCTCTATGTCCAATCTGTAAATTGTTCTGACTCACTGATGTGATGACATCAGTAGTAGCTGTATCTCTATAGTTTTATGTGACTGAAACACAATAAGAAATTTAATTTTCTGACAAATACTGTACAAATGCAGTTGTACATTTATTGTAGTTGTGATTAAAATTTATTAGTTCTAATGATCATAGACAAGAAGAGTTTATGGAATGGTGTGTTGTACATCATCTCTCTGTCATCTGTCCATCCATTAGAATGAACATGTTATAGCTACTCCTAAACTACTTGGAAGATTGCCATGAAACTTTATGATCTAGTTGGTTGTAAGTGATAATATTGTGGAACTGACATCCAATCATCTTGAAAACTGTTATTTCTCCTCCTCCTGAATGGATAGTAATATCATTATAGGATTTTCACTAAAAGACTTTCATCTAGTTTGGCCTAAATGAATATGTTGCCAATCTGATGTCCATCTTGAAAAACCTTGTTTATCACTACAGCTGAATGGAAAGTCAATAATGTCTAGCTCTAAATGAAGATGGTGCTGATCAGATGGTCAATATTGCTGCCACAGTGGCCATCTTGAAAATCTTACAGCTACTCTCTTTGAATGGATTGTCATATCAACATGGGGTTTCTCAAAAAGGCTTCTGATAATGTCTAGTTGATTTTAACTGAAAATGGTGCTGTTTTGGTGGCCAGTATAGCAGCCAGTTGCCAATTTTGAAAATCTTTTTGTTGCTAATCTTCCTGAATGAAAAGTAATATTGCCATGCAGTTTCCACCAGAAGACTTCTTATGATGTATTATTGGTCCAAAATGAAAATGGTGTCCATCTGATATCCAATTGAAAACAATGTTATCTATTCTTCGTTGTATTCACATGGGGTTTTTCTAAACAGCTTCTTATAATGTTCGTCCTAATGGAGCCATTCAGACAGTTAATATGCCTGCCACAGTGACCATCTTAAAAAATCTTATTGGCACTATTTCAGCAGAAGAAATGGTCACATTATTGTGGGGTTTTCAATGAAAAACTTATGTCTTGTTGGTAATGAACGAAAATTGTGCTGATCTAGCATCTAATATGACTGCCACCATGTCCATCTTTAAATCCTTTTTATCACTACTTCTAGATGGCTGATCTTGTCAATATTGTCTTTTACCAAAAGACTTCTTACAATGTCTGGTTGGTACTGAATGGAAATGGTGCCAGTCCGATACTAAATATGACCACCATGAGATCCATCTTGAAAATTATGTTATTATTACTCCAAAATGGAAGGTTTTATCAGCATGGAGTTTCCAACAAAAGACTTCTAATGATGTCAACTTTGTCCTAAATGAACATGGTGCTAATCTGATGTCCACTATGTCCACCACAGCAACTGATTTGAAGATCTCGTCATCCCTGAAGGATATCAAAGATGGTATTAAAACATAACAGTTAAAAGGAAGAAAATACCAGAGTATGTCAGATATATATATATATATATATATATATATACTGTCTGTACTTACTTATAAGTCAACTCCAGTTACAAACTGCACACTCATCGCATAATGAGCTGGCAGATATGGGTCTATGCAGATTGTTAGGAGTAATTATTAAAACAAACATCATAAACCCTGATCTGATGGTGCTGTATGTGAGGGCAGCTCAGGGTCTATGTTTGCAGCTGGACTTGACTTGTAAACAAGTACAGTGTGGAACACTTTCCATATATTTCAGTGTTCTAGTCATTAAATTTGGTGCAGAAACAGGTAGATAATAGTGTCTTTGCTTCATAGCAATAATTGAGATCTATTTTAGGATGGAGATCATGAATTGTATGTTCATACAGATTACCAGGATCTTAGATGAAGATGTGTAGATAAACTATTGAGTGCTGATCCATTTTTACAACAGTTCGATAGCTTGATGATATCACAAACTTGTTTTATTATTGATTGCTATACTGTTAAATTCCTTGTTTTTAGGTGGACAAGAAACTACCTAATACTGTAATATCAGACAATTAAAATTACAAGACATGTATTGCGCTCCAATATTGACCTTTTTTGTATATATAATTAAGGGCTGGTTTGCTTAAATGAGTGAAATAATAAATCTTGAATATTTAATATAAAGAATTGCAGAAATGGATGCAGATATAGCAGTATTGACACAAAAATTGGTAATGGCACAATTACAGAACAGTTTTCCAATGTCTGGAGCTAATCTAGCTCTTCATCGCAGAAAGAAACAACTAAATATCTACAAAACAATTGAAGGTACATTTCCAGTACAAGAACAGTTTCTAGCTTTTGATCAATTTATTGTACATTTTGGATGGGATGCCTTGGTTCCCAAAAAATTGACACAATAATTTCTGATAAGTATGTTGATCGATTGGCATCTCTGCACATACAAATTAATTTTTTACCTTTGAATTTAGTTAATAGTACTCTGGCATTAGTTTCAGGTGAAAGGTCATGATTCATGTATTTATCTGTAATGGCTAGTGACCAGGATAGTGCAAGCAGGTATGAACTGATTATTATAAAACCTATTTTGTGAAGAATACCTTAAATGAGTGCAAACTCGGTTGTCGTAAGTTTCAGAACTACAATGGCTCGTGGTAATAACTAATTGAATTTAGATAAGTAGAAATGGGTTTTACCCACATGACAGTATCTGAGATAAATTCAGTACTCTTGTATCCATGACATCAGGTTCAGGGCGAAAGGTCAAGATGTAAATTATTGTACATGACATAACGATAACTTGTTTACTGAAACAAATAATAGATTCTTTTACCAAAATGATGTAGGTCCTTGACACCCCATGACTCATTTGGAATGTCACTGTAGTAGGATCCATGTTCAGCTTAGTATCCATGGCTTCAGCCTGCACTGAAAAGAGCAGTCCAGTGCACATTTGCCAATAGTGTTGTTTAGCCTGCTATAAATATTGTATGTCATCTACCCAGTAGGCATTGCACCATAGGCCATATTCTTTTTGGATAAACATATGATTGTTGTTTTCATCTTCGGCTAAGTGATAACTCGTGTGTTGTCCAAGAGGGATTTTTAAATAATTGCTATAACACAATGTTGTTATGGAAATTGGACTCACTGTTTCTGCCTTTATTCATTGTTTTACCCTGCAAAGGTTTATGAGGATAAATAATAATAATAATATTATTATTATTATTATTATTATTGTTGTTGTTGTGTTGTTGTTATCATTTGATCCTTGTACGATTCAGTTGTAAATCTTTGGAAGTGAATTATAAGAATAATGTACATTTTAATAATAATTTTTTTTAAAACTATGTCCATTTTGAATAGAGTAAAAGAAACTCACCCTTTCAATTCAATCTTAAATGCCCACACCCCTCGCAAGAATCCAGTGATTTTAACTGTCAGTCAAAAAGTGTTTTCCCTATGTTTGAGCACAGGCCACTTAATCATTTAATTGCCATTCCAGAAATAATACAAAGACCCAAGGGCCTGGTCTCATAAAAAAGACTACAAGTTCACATATCCTGGGCAGGGTGGGGGTGGTCCAGTGGGGTGCATATATCATTTTGTGACTGGAATGTTTCTTACCCAACATTTCTTCACCTGCTATTGTATTTTACGTTAACATTAGTTGAATTTAGTAGAAAAAGAATAACAAATGTTTATATTATTAATATTATTATTAGTATTAAAAATGAAAAAGAAGTCAGGATTTAAAATTGTTCAAAGAACAATAAAACAATAAAATCTGAAAAATATATAACAAGTCTAAATCTATCTTAAAATAACAAAATTTTAGGAAAAGTCAACCAGGTAACCATCAGTCCTCATGATCAGTTATCCAATCAAAGGGAAATTATATTAAACGTGAGCCACCACCGTGGTGGTCTAAGTGGTTAGAGCGTCCACCTCAGATGCAGGAGGTCATGGGTTTGAACCCTGGCTGAGTCATACCAAAGACTTACAAAAATGGTACTAGCAGCTGCCTCACTTCGTGCTCAGCATTAAGAGATTAATGTTATGACTGGTCAGCCAGGTGTCAGGATAATGTGACTGGGTGCGACATCTTGCTACATGTCTGCGGTATGATGCCACAGTGCTAGACATCACTATAAACTACGATACTGCAGATATAGTGATATGACTGAACATTTTTAAAAGCTACATTAAAAATCTCTATCTCACACACAAACAGAATCACACACACAGACACACACACACACATTAAATATGAACCTCAATTGCTTTGTTGTAAGTTCATATATGCCAACCCCCAAGAGGTATAAGCATAATTATTACTAATATAAGTGACAAAAAACCATAATCTGAGCAAAGAAGGAGTATATATTACATGCAATAATTACAGAAAACCATATGAAAAACCTCCATTATTGCATTTTAAAGCCAATCTTAACATAATATTTAGACAGTGCTTTCTGTGAGTTGTATATTTTCCTAATTTATTTACCCAATGGTTTACAAAAACAGACAATCTAATAAAGTAGTACTTCCAAGACACAGCGATGTCCACCATTGTTTGATCATTTTAGGTTCATTTAGAGTTTCAAACTGATTTAATGAAGAAAATAATGTACACATGGCAGTTAAAATATTCAGATCACCTATTCTATTCTTGAAACACAAATTGCTATTTATATACTATTGTTTAAGTTTCAAAACACAAGTTTGTATGTTTTTATCATCAAAGGATAACTTGTGGATAGTGATAGTTGCCAACTTCAGACAGAAAGAGTTAGTGGTCAATCAACTATCAAAACACATGCCTGTGAATGTGCAAGAGTTTGTTTGTTGGTGCAATTGATATGAACACCAGCTATTTGATGGCTTGATGCCTACATTTCACCTTCAGCTACAACACAACACTGAAACTAACCTGGCTATGGTGAGCAAGCATCTGATAAACTTCAGTCACTCAATGTACCCCTAAAAAACAATCACAGGGTGAAGTTGTTTTTGCTTTCCTAACAGAAGAAGGTAAAGTTTACATTTTTAGGCGACTTTGTTGCCCACTTCGCCTGGTAGCAGGAACCCCGGTTATTAATTACTGCTTCATTATATTGATTAAAAGTTAATTTGCTTGCTTTGTTTTCTAGGAGTGTGTTATTTTATAATTTAAATAATGGTACTAGCCCGCCATATTATTATGTGTTTGTCCAAAACTTTAGCAACGTTCTATTTTTAGATATGAGGTAGTGATTCGTGATGTCACACGAGGGCCTCTGCTAAACAACCCTTTACACGAAGGCCACTGCTAAACAACCCTATTCCATAACAGCATCAGTGAATCTTGAGCTTGTGTAAAGATGTTTTGTCTCCATGTTTGCCTTTTCTAAATACCACCATAAAAACAGCTCTCAGATAGCATTTTCTTCCACCATGCTCTTTCATGGTTAGATCAGTTTGTTATTCTTTGATTTATAATGTTGATAGCTGAAAATTGACAGTAATAGATAAAATTGTTATGCTGTTAGAACACCAGTATGTATGAACATGTGAAACAAGGACATTTCTTTAGATTGTAATCTCTGATATGATGCAGTGTTATTCTTTATCATATCCTTTCTTTTTCAGAAATATGAAAATACTGAAAGGAAGCCTAGGAAGAAGAGAGAGGGTCAGTTAAAATTGTTGCAAGTTACTGCAGTTATTTCTAATGTTCTAGAATTGTAGCTTAAATTGTTGATTAGAACTTGATATTAAACTTTAACAGACTGCATACTGTAGAACCAGTATAACCAGACATTTTCTGATGCAAATCAGGACATCATACTGCAATTCATCTTGCAATATAATGGGAAATGTGTCACTATGGTGTTTTCAGTGTGGCAGTTTATAGTGATGTCTAGCACTGGGGCATCATGTCGCAGACATGTAGCATGATATCCCACCCAGTCATACTATCCTGACACCAGGCCAACCAGTCTAACACTAACCTCTTAATGCTGAGTGCCTAGCAAGGCTGCTGCTAGTACCATTTTTATAAGTCTTTCTTATGACTTCGGACTGGGTTTGAAACCACGACCACGACCTCCCGCATCCAAGGTGGTTGCTCGAACAACATTGGCCACTGGAGAGGTGTGATGGGCAAAATGTGAACAAGAGGAAAAAGTTCATATAACTTTAATTTCCTTTGGATCTTGTTACATGAAAGCTTTATTACATAAGGGTGCACCTAAGGTACATAAGTTAGACTCCTGTTTAATTGACATCTTCTTAATTCTGTCAATATTAGTAACTTGGCAAGATGGCATGATGACTGTCAGTATTAGTAATTTAGCAGGATGTGATGATGACTGTCAGTTTTAGTAACTTGGATGGGTTGGGATGATGACTCAGTATTATTAACTTGGCATAATGGAATGATGACTGTCAATATTAGTAACTTGGCAGGATGTGATGATGACTCTGCAGACCTGCCACTTATCACGATTTAATCGGGATCATCCCACTTGTTTTTAGTAAAATATGAAAGACCCGATTTCCAGATTTTTTACCCAAAATTCCGATTTTTCAAAAATGCCCCCCCCCCCAAACTATACCTTGTAGTGAAATAAGAAGTAATCGATAAAGAGAAAGAGATGAGCGATTCAGAAGCAGAAATTGATATTCAGAGTTAATTGGCATTGTACAAAGCGCACATGATCCTTATCTTGCCACCTTTTCATTCATGATGGCTGCACCTCCTTCAAAGAGAGCAAAAGTAAGGCAGAAATTCCATAAGAAATACACTAAAACTTGGAGCTTTATTGTAAAGTCAAAGCTTACTGAATGTCACACCAGATGTACAGTTTGTTGAATCGGAATGTATTTATGGTTGAAAGGTCAACTGTCTATATTTAGCATATATGACATTGGGCCTATTGTACAACATATTCGGCATAAATAAATGAGAACATAATTTTTTAAAAAACTAAATAAAGGAATATATACACTGACTTTTTAATACTTTGGAGGTCATTTTATGAAAATAATGCTTCAGTGTGAGAAAATTTGTGTAAAAACCCCAAATTACATCTTTCATACAGGTCACTAATACTTGCAAAAACAGTAACTCTTCCCAGCACGTGCATACGTAAAATGTGTAATCAACAGCAAGAATACGACATATATTGAGCTCAAAAGATACAAAAGCTTCATTTTAGGAAAAATGAACATTTTTACCAAGGAATCAGATTATACAAATGTGTTTTCATTCATTAAACTAAATGTATTACAAAAAGTCGGAACAACGTTTGGTGTGTAATGCATTTTCAGGATTAGACTCAGACTTGACAGATGTTGGGAGGTACTGATACTAGTGATAGATATAATGATGTGATCACTTAGATATTATAACTGTCAGATCATCTGCTCTGGGCACAATTCTTATATAGAGACTTTGGTATTTAAATTAAAATTTACATGTTTAGTATAGGTGACAAAGAGTAAAATTGAACTATTTTGAAGAAAAGAAAACCAATTGAATATTCATGTAATTTCTTGTGAATATCTATCAGAATGAATATTGTCATTATAGAGAACAGTATTGATTTGTAGCATTTCTGTATTTGAAGAAACAAAAGATAATCATAAATATTTCTTTTGAACTAGCTAGAGCCAGTTCCTTCTCTCTCTCTTTCTCTCACTGTCTCTGTCTCTCTCTCTCTCTCTCAATTCACAATTTAACACTATTTCATGAACTGTGTAATATAAGGTCATGAAAGCACTGTTTGTTCAGCCTCACAGCAGTGCAGATTCAGAGCATGCTTTTAGCTCATAAGAAAGAACAAGACAGCAGAGCCTCAATGACCAGAGGTCTTATACATGACCTCATTGTTCAGAAGATTAGGATGATCCTGATTTTCATTCCACTCAAGGTAGCAGGTCTGTGACTCTGTCAGTATTAGTAACTTGGCAGGATGGGATGATGACTCTCAATAGTAGTAAATTGGCAGGATGGGAAGATGACTGTCAGTAGTAGTAACTTAGCAGGGTGGGATGATGACTCAGTATTAGTAACTTCGCAAGATGGGATGATGACTGTTGATATTAGTAACTTAGCAGGATGGGATGATGATTGTCAATATTAGTAACTTAGCAGGATGGGATGATGACTGTCAATATTAATAACTTAGTAGGATGGGATGATGACTCACGATATTAGTAATTTAGGATGGGATGATGACTGTCGATATTAGTAACTTGGCAGGATGGGATGATGACTGTCGATATTAGTAATTTAGGATGGGATGATGATTGTCAATATTAGTAACTTAGCAGGATGGGATGATGACTGTCTATATTAGTAACTTTGCAGGATGGGATGATGACTGTCAATATTAGCAACTTAGCAGCATGGAATGATGACTGTTAATATTAGTAACTAAGCAGGATGGGATGATGACTGTCGATATTAGTAACTTAGTAGGATGGGATGATGATTGTCGATATTAGTAACTTAGCAGGATGGGATGATGACTGTTGATATTAGTAACTTGGCAGGATGGGACGATGACTCGATATTAGTAACTTTGCAGGATGGGATGATGACTGTCACTGTTAGTAACTTAGCAGTGTGGGATGATGACTGTCAATATTAGCAACTTCGCATGATGGGATGATGACTGTCGATATTAGTAACTTAGCAGGATGGGATGATGACTGTCGATATTAGTAACTTAGCAGGATGGGATGATGACTGTCGATATTAGTAACTTAGGATGGGATGATGACTGTCAGTATTAGTAACTTAGCAGGATGGGATGATGACTGTCAATATTAGTAGCTTGGCATGATAGGATGATAACTGTCAATCTTAGTAACTTAGCAGTATGTGATGATGACTGGCAATAGTAGTAACTTTGCAGAATGGGATGCTGACTCAGTATTAGTAGGATGGGATGATGACTAGCAATATTAGTAACTTTGTAGGATAGGATGGTGACTGTCAGTATTAGTAACTTTGCATGATGGGATGATGGCTGTCGATATTAGTAACTTTGCAGGATGGGATGGTGACTCTATATTAGTAACTCTGCAGGATGGGATGATGACTGTCGATATTAGTAACTTGGCAGGATGGGATGATGACTGTCGATATTAGTAACTTGGCAGGATGGGATGAAGACTGTCCATATTAGTAACTTAGCAGGATGGGATGATGACTGTCAGTATTAGTAATTTAGCAGGATGGGATGATGATTGTCGATATTAGTAACTTAGCAGGATGGGATGATGATTGTTGATATTAGTAACTTAGCAGGATGGGATGATGATTGTCGATATTAGTAACTTAGCAGGATGGGATGATGACTGTCAATATTAATAGCTTGGCATGATAGGATGATAACTGTCAGTCTTAGTAACTTAGCAGGATGGGATGATGACTGGCAGTAGTAGTAACTTTGCAGAATGGGATGATGACTCAGTATTAGTAACTTAGTAGGATGGGATGATGACTAGCAATATTAGTAACTTAGTAGGATAGGATGGTGACTGTCAGTATTAGTAACTTAGCATGATGGAATGATTAGCATGATGGAATGATGACTGTCAATATTAGTAACTTTGCAGGATTGGATGATGAATCAATATTAGTAACTTGGCATGATAGGATGATGACTGTCAATATTAGTAACTTGGCAAGAGGGGATGATGACTGTCAATTTCATTAACTTTGATAGGATGTTATAGGTGACAGTTCATTATCCCACATGCAAACTACACCTCTGAATTACATTCCTGACAAATAGTTTTTATCATTTAATTTCCATCCATCATGGAGAATTTCAACCAAAATGTTTTTTCAAATAAAAGACATTTGCCATGCCTTTTGGTTTGTTTTAGCAACACAAGTTCTTTAAAGTCATTTGTGGCCAAAGTGAAAGTCAGGCTAGAGTGATTTTCTGTTGAATTGTGATATTGACCCAAGTCCAGCCAGACATCATTTTATACTTCCATTTGAGCTTGGAAGGCTTTTTCTGTAGGCCACACAAATACCAAATTCACCTGTACCCTTTCATGAATTGAATGATTCTTTGAAATTTTTTCATCCCAAGGAAGTGTACTTCAGCAAAGTTTATGTTTGTTTAGCACTCTGTCTTAATTGTGGCTGAATATTTTGCACTGGAATGGTGTTCATCATATTATAGACTTGTCATGCTGTCTTAATTACTTGCCTTATGATAGACTTGTCATGCTGTCTTAATTATATCTCTTATGATAGGTTTATCGTGTCATCTTAATGACCTGCCTTATGTTAGACTTACCATGTCATCTTAATTACCTGCCTTATGATAGACTTACCATGTCATCTTAATTGTCTGCCTTATGATAGACTTACCATGTCATCTTAATTACTTGCCTTATGATAGACTTACTATGTCATCTAAATGACCAGCCTTATGATAGACTTACCATATCATCTTAATGACCTGCCTTATGATAGACTTGCCATGTCATTTCAATTACTTATGATAGACTTACCATGTCATCTTAATGACCAGCCTTATGATAGACTTACCATGTCATCTTAATTACCTTCCTTATGATAGGTTTATCATGTCATCTTAATTGTCTGCCTTATGATAGACTAACCATGTCATCTTAATTACCTGCCTTATGATAGACTTGCCATATCATCTTAATTACCTGCCTTATGATACACTTACCATGTCATCTTAATTACTTGCCTTATGATAGGTTTATCATGTCATCTTAACTGTCTGCCTTATGATTTATAGTACTTTCAGTTCAGCTTTGTAGTTTACCTTGTCTATAAATTTTGTGAAGTAATTGGTCTGTTATTATATGTCATTAGAGGGGCACCGGGTGGCAGAGTGGTCTAAGGCACTCATCGTTACATATCACTGACATCTTACCTATCCATGTGGGTTCGAGTCTTGGGCTCAGCCAAGGTGGGTATGTGACAAAGTTTGTCAGTATTTTCCCATGGGTCTTTGGCTCTTTCTTGGTTTTTCCTGGGATCTTACTCCACCGAATATACTGGTTGCCATCTATAGCCTATCATGTGCTGAGAAATGGTGTTAAACCCACAAAACAACAACACATCGTAAAGGACACATGCCTGGCTTGTGCCAGATGTTCCTCAGAAACATGCAGTGTTTATGTGTCATGGTCAGATGGAATCAAGTCCTCAGTACTGAGAAAGGAGCAAAGAGAGACATGTCAACTCCAGAATGATGGATTTTGATGTGCTGAGTCTGCATGCTAAAACAGCATCACTGGCCATTGTAGTGAGAGATGTCTTGATTGTCCGTGCCTCTATCAAAAGTGATGTGAACAGTGCAAACAGTTACCATTACATATGGTCAGCTTGAGATAGAAGAACAAGGATTTGTGGAATTGCCAGTCCTGGATTCTTCATAGGCATTCAGGCATTGGTTGGAGTCATAGATGAAATGACAAGTGCAAGAGCCAACAACATAGTTGCTGGCCTTGTATGAATGTGTGCCCTATCATCCGTCATAATTCTTCAGTGATGGCATGGAGCTAATGGGAGACTGGTCTCATTTTATTAGGCAGCCCAGCAGGTGTAACACCCAATCCCAGGAATATGGTTCATGTTCAGAAGAAATATTATTTCATTTTAAAGTTAATGAAAATGGACAATTTGAAGTTATTCAGCTTTAAACATGAAAAAAACCCCAGACAAATGTTTAAAAAAAAATTCTGTGGGAACAAGGCACACATTGTTCATTGTCAGGTTATGGATGTTATACATTACAGAAATTACTGAAGGCCCTGAGTGGCCATGTGGTCTAAAGCGCTCGCTGTTCCAGATCACTGCCATTTCACCTCTATCTGCGTGGGCTCGAGTCTCAGGCTCGGCTAACGTGGGTGTGAGAAAGCTTGCCAGTAGCTTCTCGTGGGTCGGTGGTTCTTCCCAGGGTTTTCCAGGGTTCTTCCTCCACCAGTTATACTAACTGCTATGTATAGCCTATCTTGTGCCGAAAAATGGCGTTAAACCCTACAACAACAACAACAGAAATTATATTCTTTGTTATCAGCAATAATTTTTATTTCTCTTCAAATTGTTTGAAGAAAATTCATAATGTGTTGATGAGTTTAGCTTTTTGATAGGGGCATCTATGCAAAAATGCCATAAATTGACCATTTTTATCAGAAAATTGCATTGGTTGTGGTCAAATTGTTAAGCAACCAACCAAATTTATGCAATTTAACTTTCCTTTTTCAAAGCAGAAGTGCTGTAGTTGCTGATGCGACAGGCAGAAAATGCAATATTTGCAACTTTTGATTCATCTACATATAGATGAGATACATAAACTATACATTTTTTGTATAAAATAAAGTATTAGTAAATACTATAATTTTCCTTTTGTTACGAATATGTAATTTAATTGTGTGTTAATTTTAAATTCTTTTATATTTTATTTTTGTATCATTACATTTTATTGTAATGATTATTTTCACGGGATCTGATCTTTTTGAAAGAGATATTATGTTTATATAAAACGTAGTATGAGTGCATAAGCACGATTTTATCTTGCTATGGTTTGTCGATTTAGTAAATACTACGCGAAAACAATTGATTATTGCCAAGGTCATTTTTTTGGCCCACGTGAAATTGCATTGTTTACTGCGCTATTTGATGATGAAATAGCCACGCGTTCCATGGTGCGCGCCTGAAATGACATCTTAGTTCAGTTTAAAAATACTCAGATCCCCGCGAAATATTTTGTCATATAATATATCTTCAAGAAGAAGGATATATTTCTATTAGGTGCTGTAAAGAGTTGTATTTTTACATCTTTGGAGCTCGAGATGTTTTATCATAGATGACAGCTTGTTCAGAAGTTCATCTATTTTTTAGAATATAATAATTTATTCCCTGGAGAACTATACAAGTGACAAAGACATTCAGTGGAAATTTATTCTAATTTGGAACATTACAAGTTGTGGTTCAACGTGGAACTCTTGACATTCATATAAAGACTTCACCTGACATCATCATCCTCCATCTTGGAACGTCATCAAGATTTGAACCTGGATTCAGTTAAAACTAGTTAGTGATAGGACTTATATTTTTTAAGTACTAGGATAAATGTTTGGATTGTCTTCACAAACTATAAGTCCTATTTTCTATTTTCACCTTTTCATCGTGTTTTCTAGGGAAATGAATTATTTTGTTAAAATATACAAAGCTTGTTGGTTTCACTCTTTTCTTTTGTTACTTTTGAATGAGCCTATACATAACACCTTAAAGTTAATTTACGACAATATATTCTTTGACTTTTTTCTATGCAAACAAAACCATCAGCAATGGAATAAAAGCTTATTTGGACCATATTTTTTAGATTGGGTTTTAAAATTCCTGCATTTTGAGCATATCCTTATGGCCTGTAAGTCCAGGTGCATGGGCATCATTGTGAACTTTGATGACCTATTTTGCCATCTGTTTAGGTCATACACAACCATCCCAGCTGCCAAATAGACAGTCCAGCTGGTCTAGAAGTTCATGAGTGACCATCCTATTGGCAAGTCATGTTACATTCCAGCTGATGCAGAAGTGTATGGGCATCCTGTTAGCCAATCTGTCTGTTTTGCCGCATGTACTGCCCAGATACTTCCCAAACTTCCTATCCAGCCAGCAACTGAGCTGACTGTCCAGTCAGCACACTTCCTGGAAATTTATACTGGCAAGACTGACTG